>PVHY01015849.1:0-35160 GCA_004024945.1 Uropsilus gracilis
CCCCCCCCGGATCAAATTGCAGCCCCCCCAGCTCTCAGAGAACATTGACACCTCAGTTTTGTACCCTACATACTGAAGCCAACGGAGACCAGGACTGCCCACAGCAGGCTAGGGCAACGCATGGTGGGATTCCTGCTCCTGCTTGAACTGCTTCTTTCCCACGACCAGAGACCCCACCACCTCTGAGTGCCAGGGCTTCCTGATGTCTCTGCCCTAAAGAAGAAGTAGAGTAGTAGTATGTTGCACTGTTGTGTCAGAGAGACAACAAATTTTCTGCCCCTCCCAGTCTACTGTTTTCCTTGATGTTTTATCAGTGGCAAACTCTGACTGATATCATTGTAACTAATAAACACATGACGTTTAATTAGCTTTTTTCATTGAATTCTCACTTATAACTATTGTGATCAGAGTATACATTGCAAATTATTTAAGTTGTTTGAAATTGGTTAGTTTATTTAAGACACAAAATACAGCTGACTTTAGTAACATCACATGTGCATTTGAAAAGAATATACATTGTGTTGAAAAGTGGTGTACATATGTATATAACAATTGTGTGTGGGTGTGTGTTTTTTAAGTTTCTATGAGACATGGATGTTAATGCCTCCCAGGATATGCACATATTTATTGATTGATTCTTTAAATCACCATTCTCCTAATTTAATTCCACCTTTTATCTCTATTACTTAGTATAAACATATTCTGAAGCTATGCTGTATAAAAAGTGGGTACTGTTTTATACAGAATTGTTCTTTATCTCCAGTCCATCAAGTCCTTATTTATGTTGAAGTGTCTTCCATGTCTCTATTAATAACTTTTGCTTTAATGTCTATATTATCTGATCTTAGTACTGATACAGCTTTCTTCAGAGCCATCATATCTCTTGTTATCCAAGGAGGTGGGATGAAGGATTGAAAAAAATTAACCTGATATGAATCTGTGTTTTCAATTTACAAAAACAAATCTATAAAACTCTTAGACAAGAATATAGGTGCAAATCCTCGTGAGGTTTGACATCATGATCTTTATTTAGACCTGACATCAAATCACAGGTATCTAGAAATGTAGAAAAATTAGTCTTGATCAAAATTAAGAAGTATCATGCTTCAAAAGACACTATCAAGAAAGTGAAAGGACAATCTATAGAATGGGAAACACTATGTGCAAAGCGTATGTCTGGGAAGGCTCTGGCATCTAGACTATTTAAAGAATGCTTATAGTTTAATGATAATAGCCACACCATTTTAAAGTATTGGAATAGACATTTTCTAAGCTTGTATATCAATGGGCTATAATCATATAGTAAGGTGCTCCACACTTTCACTCATCAGAGATAAGCACACCCAAACTACAGGAAGATAGATCCAACAGGATGGTGAGAATCAAACACACAGAAAATGGTAAGTGAGGATGTGGAGAAACTAAAACCTCCCTACACTGACCACAGTAATAAAAAAGGGTGAAGTCACTTGGAAAACAAATAGGCAGTTTTTCAAAATGCTAAATAGAGTGTTTCCATAGTACCAGCACCTTCCCTCGTATGTTAGTATAGCCTGGGTACTAAAAACATATGTCCTCACAATAACTTGAACACAAGTATGTAGTCTGAGACTACGATCCAGAGTGAAACCAAAAAGGCTTATATCACAGTATTCTGTTTGTATGAATGATATAGAATAGATAAATCCACAGGACAAAGATCAGATGAGCTGATGAGGTAGGGGAGATAGAGTGACTCCTTAATGTCATGAAGTTTCATTTTGGAGGTAATGAAAAGTCCCAGAATAGTTGTGATGGATATACTGCTTAGTGAAGATTTAAAAAATTACTAACTTTTAGACTTTAAAATGGTGAATGCTATGCTATGAATTATCCCATAGCTTATTAAAGTGGAACACAAAAAAATGTTTTGTATATATAAACACAATGTTCATATCAGTGAAGATACTGGCTGAAGGAGTCAGAGATCTTTTCAGGGTCAAGGGGACAGTTCTGTGCCTCAGCTGTGATGATGGATACTGGTGTGAGATATCGAAGTACTCTCATACAAACCTTACTCGGTGTGTTCACAATCTATTAGAATACAAACAAATTCATAACCTGGACTCAATCTGTGCCAAAAGAGTAGGTGTTAATGTAATAACATTTGCCATTTTCACATAATGGAGGATTTTGGAATTTTTGAAAGAGAAACAAGTTTATGATTGTTGAAGAGGAATGATAAATTCAAGTAGTTCGTTGTACCATTCTTTCTCCCTAGTTTGTAAGGACAATTTTCTATGACACAATTTGAAGGTGAAAAACATAGTGACAGAACGTGTGATAGAAGGACAAGCTTGTGGAAAATGCTGGTCTGTATGTGTGTGTGTGTTCAGGAACACATCTAAAAGTGTTTTGAAATGAAAGAAATATATATCAAACTTACTACTTCATTCTGTCACAATGTAGGCATTTTTAAAAACAAGTATGCTTAAAAAAAGGAATGAGATGGTCAAAACCTAGTGCAAATTGTTAAAATGAGTTACTATGGGAGCTAAATGAGACATGGATAGCTGTGGAAAGAATGAGTTTTCCATTTTTCCTCTATGTCCTTGTGCAATATCTTGAGTCTGTTTGAAAGAAAAAAGATTTGTTACTTTAACAATAAAAGGTTAACTAAAAAGAAATACTATTCACACATCTACTCTCTTGAACTTCTCCCACCAAACTATACCTCTACTTTTTGCTATAGATTAGTAATAGAGAATGTCAATTTTTTCCACAATATTTAAATTCCCTTCATTTTGAGAGGTTGAAGGAGTAACATGAGCGTGTGCAGAGCTGGGTGCTCCCCACAAGTATGAGGAAAATCTGACGTGAAAACACAGTGGTTCTCCTTTTTCAGTGAGACTAGAAAACATCTGACTACATCAGACAGTCATGGTGAAGCCTCGCTCCCTCTCCTTAATTGCAGGATTATAATATGTGTCTTACCTCCTGAAAGCTCTCGGGTGCTTAAATATGTACGTAGTTCTTTCTCATAGTCTTTGTTCCTTTCATCCTCTGCTTAACTTAACTTCCTCTCTCTCTTCTCATTTGTTTTTCCCCCATTTTCTCTTTTTGTTTTTTCTACTGCGCTTGTCAGATGCTCCTACAGTGGGCTCCTTATCTGACTGAGCCCCTTCCCTCCCTCATCAGGGTCAGCCCACACTGGAGCAGTCCCCCTGCCCCCTTTGTGTTCTCAGGACATAGTCACACAGCAGGTCACAGGAGGCAGGATCAAGCTCCTTGATTCTCTCTGTGTGGTGATGGTCAGATGGGCCATTTCACGGTCATGTAGTTATTTTCTCCCCTGAATCAGGTATCTGGATGTCAGTGGGGACTCTGTGGGCACCAGGTGTGTGCTCATGCCCATGATTGTTGGAATTCCTGATCTTGAATTAGAGCCAGTGACTTGAATAATGTTATTTCTATTCCATTGGTCTATGAGTCCATTGAACACAGATTTTCACATCTCATCTCCATGCTCCCCACTGGGAATGCTGCACTGAGGACACCAAGGAAGGAAAGGCCACTCCTTTTCTAGACAGAAAGAAAGAGATGGGAATACAGGACTTAAGGGTAAAATGTTGAAGCCATTTTGCAAGAGATGGAAATAGACAAATGAATTTTCATGGTGGCACTAAGTAGAGTTTATAGAAATGGCATGATATAAAATGAAAATGACTCATCTGCCTTGCTAGAATAGCTTACCCTTCCACTCCCAAATAAGAAAAAATAAGCTATCACTTAAAATTAAACACTTCAAGACTGCTCTCTTTAGTTCTTTTGCAGGTTAGCTATTTGCTCTGTTGAGAAGGGGTGTACCATGTCCTTGAAAGTGAGATTATGAAGAATGGTAATGAGGAGAATGAACTTTGCTGTGCACAACTCAGGGGTAATCTGCCCCATATCCTGGAAGGAGTAGGGTTTGTGGTTGTAACATCCTGTTCCTGTGACTGTTTATATGAATTTCTTTACTTAAACCTGGGAGCCAAGTCAATCATGTTTTAAGGTTTGTGCTTCAGTATAGACAGAGATCCAGACATGCTACGACCTCTAGTGGCAAGGTTGGTGAAAAGCTGCTGCAAGAATTCATGAAAGATGGAATTAATTTCAGAGTCAGGGAATTTTGGATATTCTTTTTCCAAATAATCTATTCTTTATTTTTTGTTCCTCCCATGTTGAAGGAAGCTCATCAAGCATACAATACTCATTGTTTATCATAGATTTGACCTGTAATATGAACTGATTAATAATTTTTTGAGTAAATGGAATCATATATACTGGGAGGAGTAACATAAAATCACTCCCATTTATTTGAAATGAAGATATCTAATTTTATTGAAAACAAATTGAAAAGAAAAGCAAAAGTGGAGACATATGTAAGAGTAAATCTGTGAGAAAAACTTAAAGAAACAACCCATAGACTCTTAGTCACACAAAAAACTACAAATGTTGGCTTGTGAAAGCCGTGTACTGAGAATGATACAGTGAATGCTTGGTGGCTATGTGTCAATAAGGCAATAACTACATTGTTAGTATTCACTGGGAAATCACTATTTCACAGATTACAAAAGGAACAATGGAAATTCTAGTAATTGCAAACTATAAATGAACGAATTAAGGGTTGCTAAAAAAAATTGAAGGGAAGAGTCATGATGTCAACTAGTTCCACTGATATAGTTTTTTACCTGTTTTCTTACTGTGTGTCAGATGCTGTGGGGAAGCACCTGAGTTCAGAGAACAATAGACCCTGTGGGGTATTTGTGTTGTTATTTATAGAACAACTTCTGGAGCTGTAAGTCACATATCATGTATTTACCCATTGAAAATGCTCAAGTTTCTGGTGTTTCACAGGGTTGTGCAGCATCCCACAACTAATTATAGATTTCATGATGCCCCAAAGTATCTTTACCAATTAGTAGTCAGTCAATTGGCAATTCTCCCCCTTTGAAGCTACTGCTCAGCTGCTTCATCTCTGTGGTAGTCCATTCAGTTTGGCAAAACAAATCCCCACAGTCTGAGGAGCTTAAGAACAAGAAATATTTGCTTCTCACTGTTCTATGGGTGCAGACACTAAGAGGAGGGTTTTGAGGGTTTGGTGTCTAGTGAGAACCTGCTTTCTGTTCCATCAGGGAACAGATGGCACCTTATTTTTCTGTCCTCATAGGGTGAAGGCTTCTCTCTGAAGCCTTTTTTGAAAAAACCCTAATTGCAATGTCCCACCATCATTACCATGACTCTTTGGAGAGTGTTCAACTGATGAATTTTTGGCAACAAGACATAGATATTCTCACATTTTTTATGTAGGAAAGTTGACATTTGGAAGGCCTCAGCTGTTTCACACTGTTGGCTTGTTCCTGTGTGTAGGTCACATGCTTTCCTAAGCCTCTTACAGGTGCAGCCTGTACGGAGCATGGAGGTTTTTGTTCAACTTCTGTCATTTCAATGACTGTGGTCCCACAGAGCACAGAGGTACCTTGCAGAGTCTCCCAGTTGTAAGGAAGAGAGGGTCAGGCTGATGTATTTTTTTTCCTCCTGCAAGTTCACCAGGTAGCGGCCCTGCTTTGCATTTGGCTTACCAGACTCCTGATAAATAAGGAAAATCATCTCTCCCCTGAGAGTTTGTTTGTACCAATACAGAAAGTAAGGATTCCAAATGGTTTCATAAGTGCAGTCCAAGGTCACAGGTCTTCCCTCCTGCATCGTGACTATGTCCATCAGCTGGGTCACACTGTTAGCCATGCTGGACCCTGGGGAAAAAGCAGAAGACAGCGTGGGTCCTCTGAATGTCTCAGGTTAGGCTAATTTAGGACACAAGGATAAAGCAAAGGATCACAGTGTTTCATCTCCCTCCTCTCTTTCACTAACACTCACACTAGCACAACTTCATGACCCTACCTTGATCTCTAAGAGGATATTGAGACCCCAGTTTTAGACCCCCACGTACTGAAGCAAACAGAAGCCAGGAGTGCCCACAGCAGGGCAGGGCAGCGCATGGTGGAAATTCTGCTGCTGCTTGAAAGCTTCTTGCTCTCACCCATCACCAGGATATCTCCACCTTTCTTGTGTCTGGGTTATTTGATATCTTTGCCCCACAGAGGAAGTGGGCAGTTGCACTACTGTGTCAGAGACAAAAATATCTCTGCCTCCTCCCAGTCTTCTATTTTGCCTTGATGACTTTTCTGTGGCAAATCTGTGACAGATAACTAATATGCACAAGAATGAAATTTGATGAGCTTATTTTCATGAATTCTAACTTAAAATTATTGCTATCCAAGACTGTATTGTCAGTGATATAAGTGATTTGAAAGTAGTTCAATCTTGTTTTAGGCAGATAATACAGACAGTTTTGTAAGTATCACATGTACATTTGAAAAGAATATGTATTGTGTTGGTTGATGAAAAGTGTTCTCCATATGTAAATATGAATTGTGTTGGTCATACTTTATGTTCATACTCATACTTTATGAGACAGGTGTTAATTAATAATTTTCAGTGTGCTTGTTTATTTGTTGAATGCTTTTAATAAAAAATAGCTATAGTTTTTTCTATCTAATAGTATTAATTTATTTTAGATATATTTGAGACTATGATAACAGGTACATATGAAAATATAATTTTTCTATCTTCCTGATAGATCATGCACTTAATCATGTTGAAGAATTTCCTGTACCTCTCATAATAATTCCTGTTTCAATGTTTAAAATACCTGTTGTTAGTATAGCTTATTAGTTTTCTTCTTGCGAATCTCTTGCTATCCACTTGGTAAAGTGGTCAGAGTAGCAATTATGTATTTCATTTCACTGAGTAAAACCCTGATAAAGAAGGAGAACCATCTTTCCACTGGGAGTTTGCTTGTACCAGTCCAGAACATAAGTATATCAGCTGGTTTCATATGTGCAGTGCAAGATTGCTGAATCTCTCTCTTTCATTTTGACTGTGCTCTAATCCTGAGCTACACTGACAGCCATGCTGGATCCTGGGGAAAAGAAAATTGGGTTAATCTTCTGAAATGTCTCAAGTGGGGCTTCAGGACCAGGTCAATTTAGGACATAAGGACAAAGAATATAATCACAGTATTTCATTTTTCACCTCCCTTCCTCTAACACCCCTGGGAGGTACCATATGCATGACCTCTCCTCCAGCTTTCAGAGGACACTGACACCCCAGGTTGGGGCACCACATAATGAAGCCAGAGGAGGCCAAGAGCGCCCACAGCTGGCCAGGGCAGCTCATGGTGGGAATCCTGCTGCTGCTCGAAATGCTTCTTGTTCTCATTCAATAGCAGACACCAACCTTCCTGAGAGTCTGAGCAGAGCCTTATGGGTTTTTTGATGTCTCTGCCCCAAAGAGAACGTAAACTCAAAAGTAGGATGTTTCTCTGCTGTATCAGAGACTAAAAATCACTCCCCTTCTGCATCAATTGTCTGCTTTGTCTTGAAGTTTTTTTCTGTGTCAACATTTGTGACAAAAACTCTTGTATTTAATAAGCACAGCAGTGAGGTTAGACTTCCGTTTTCTATTGAATTCTCACTTGTAACAATTGTGATTAGACACTGACTACATATTAAATTGATTTCAGTCATTTGAATTTGGTTAAGGTTTGTTTGAGACAACTGATAGAATCAAGTTAAAAAGTATTATGTGTGCTTTTGACAAAAGTATTTACCGTGCTGTTTGGTGAAAAGAGATGTCCACATGTAAATACAACTTGTATTGGTCATATTTTATATTTGTTTTTGTTGAAGGTGGATATAAATACCTTTCAATGTGTTTGTCTATTTACTGATTTTTAAATTAGCAAATACTTCTAGCTCAAATCTACTAAGCATTGTTATTAATTTATTATATATATATAATGAAGCTCTGCTATTAGGTACTTACTAAAATAGAATTGATCTATCTTCCTAATATATCATGCACTTAATAATATAAAGTGTCCTGTGTATCTCTAGTAGTAATTTCTGCCTTAATGTCTACATTTTTTGATATCTGTATAGCCAATCAGATTTTTTCAGATACTTTAAAATTTGTTATTCACATGAAAATTATTGAAATTAAGCCTGCAACTACTACCATATGAAAACTTAACTTGCAATAAATGTATGATTCAATGTACAAACTAAATCTATAAAAGTCTGAACAAAAACACAGGCATAACTCTTTATGGTCTTTATTATTATTATTATTTTTTTTGAGACTAGGTCTCTTGGGGTAGTCTTGAACCTGTGGACTCAAGTATTTCCTAGACTCAGCCTCCCAAGTAGCTGGGACTACAGGCATGCACCACTGCACCCAGCTTCTTTATTATCTTTAAAGGGCAATAATAAAATTATATAACAGGAAAGTATAAGTCACTAAGAACATAAATAAATTAGTTTTCACCAAAAAAAGAAAAAAAAGGAAAACTGCCAAGAACTTTCTCCTTCAAATGACATCATCAAAAAAGTGAAAAAAGTAACTCACAACACGTGAAACACTATGAGCACAAGATATTTATGGGAAGGCTTCAGTAACTAGAATATATAAAGAACTCCTACAACTCAACGATAAAAAGACAACAACAAATATAAAATGGTCCAAGTATTTGAACAGGTATTTTTTTCCTTAATTTTTTTTTTAATATTTTGTGGGTACAATTTTTTTCCTTTTTCTTTTTCATCATTATCTACCCTGGAGTAGATCTCCCACCACCTTCTACCTTATCACCCATGAACCATCATCTTAATCTTTTGTGTCTCTTCTACTCCCAATTCCTCCCTCCCCCTCTCATGCTCTGTGCTTCAATTCTGCTGAAAGCTAGTTTTACATTTTTCTTGTGTGTTCATTTGTTTGTTTCCTCTTTATGCCTCATATAAGTGAGACCATTTAATATTTCTCTTTTTCTTTCTGGCTTATTTCTGACAGCATGATTCCTTCTAGTTTCATCCATGTTGTCTCAATGACATAAGTTTGTCTTTTTTGATTGATGAATAATATCCCATTGTGCACATAAACCACAGCTTTCTTACCATTTTGGGGCATTTGGGTTGTTTCCATATCCTGGCTATTGTAAATAATGCTGCAATAAACATCCAGGTACAGGTGTCTTTATGAATTAAAGTTTTTGTCACCTTTGGATAGATTCCTAGAAGTGAGATTGCTGGATTAAATGGGAGTTCCACTTTCAGTAGTTTAAGGGCCCTCCACATAGTTTTCCACAGTAGCTTGACCAATTTGCATTCCCATGAGCAGTGTAAAAGTGTTCCTTTCTCTCCACATCTATGCCAACATTTGTTGTTGCCCATTTTTTTTTAATATTGGCCATTCTTACTGGTGTAAGATGATATCTCATTGTAGTTTTGATTTACATTTCCCTGATTATTAGTGATGCTGAACATTTTTTCATATGCCTATTGGCCATGTATTTCTTCTTTTAAGAAGTGTCTTCTTAGCTCTTCACCCCATTTTTTGACTGAGATCTTTGCTTTGTTTTTAAGTTGTGTGAGTTCCTTGTGATCTTTGTTATCAGACCCTTATCACTTGTATGAAGGGCAAAGTTTTTTTTCGCATTCAGTTGGGTTTCATTTTGCTTTGTTTATTGTCTTTTTTGCTTTTGAGTTTGATGTAGTCCCAACTGTTTATATTTTCCTTCATATTTTTAGCATTTTGTAGATGTGTCCTCACAAAAAGGTTTCTGAAATGTAAGTCTTGGAGTGTTTTGCCCATATTTTCTCCTATATATTTTATGGTTTCAGGTCTTAGATACAAGTCTTTTATCCATTGTAAGTTGATTTTTTGTGCATAGTGTGAAGGAATAGTCTAGGTTCATTCTTTTGCACGTAGCAGTCCAACTTTCCCATCACCATTTGTTGAAAAGACTATCCTTGTTCCATTTTCTATTTTTTGCCCTTTTTTCAAAGATCAGTTGAACATACATGTGTGACTTTATTTCTGAACTTTCAATTCTGTTCCATTGGTCTGTGTGTTTGCTTTTATGTACTATGCTGTCTTAATCATTATGCTGTCTTAATCGTTATGACTTTGTAGTATAATTATTAATCATTATGACTTTGTAGTACTTTGTAGACTTTTGTAGTACTTTGTAGTATAATTATTAATCATTATGACTTTGTAGTATAATTTAAAGTCTGAGAGTGTAATCCCTCCATCCTCTCTCCTTTTGGTCAGGAGAGTTTTGGCTATTTGTGGTTTTTTATTATTCCATATGAATTTCAATAGTATTTGTTTTATTTTTAAAAAAAGTCAGAGATTTTTATTGGAATTGCATTGAATCTGTAGATTGTTTTTGGTAGGGTGGCCACTTTGATGTTGATTCTTTCAATCCATGAGTAGGGAATATCTTTCCATTTCTTTGTTTCTTCTATTTCTTTTAGCAATGTTTAATAGTTCTCTTCGTATAGGTCTTTCACATGTTTTGTTAAGTTTATCCCCAAGTATTTAATTTTTGTTGGTACAAGTATAAATGGAATGGTTTTCTTAATTTCTTCTTCTTCAGACTGATTTTTTGCATATAAGAAGGCAACTTATTTTTGTCTGCTGGTTTTACAACCAGCTACCTTACTGAACTGGCTTATTATTTTCATTAGTTAGTCTGTAGAATTTTTAGAGTTTTCTATATAAATTATGTTGTATGCAAGCAGTGATAGCTTTACTTCTTCTTTCCCTATTTGGATTCCTTGTATGTCCTTCTCTCACCTTATAGATTTAGCTAGGACTTTAACAATATTATATTGAAAAGCAGTGATGAGAGTGGAGAGCCTTACCTTGTTCCTGATCTCAAAGGGAAGGTTTTCCGTTTTTCACCCTTTAGGATGATATTGGCTGTAGGTTTGTCACATATCACTTCTATTGTTTTAAGCTATGTTCTTTCTAGTCCCAGAATTTTGAGGACTTTCATCATAAATGAACTTTGCCAAATGCTTTCTCAGTATCTATTGATATGATCATGTGGTTTTATTTTTCTTTTTGTTGATGTGTTGGTTTACATTAATTGATTTTCAGGTGTTGAACCATTCTTATTTTCCTGGGATAAATCCCACTTGGTCATGGTGCATTATCTTTTTGATGCACTGTTGGACTCTGCTTGCTAGGATTTTGTTGAGAATTTTTGCATCTGTGTCCATTAGGGAGATTGGCCTGTAGTTTTCTTTCTGTTAGCTTTGTTTTGTTTTGGTATTTGTGTGATGTTGACTTTGTAAAATATATTTGATAGTGTTCCTGATTTCTCTATATTTCGAGCAAGTTTTTGTAAGAAAGGCACCAGTTCATCTCTGAACGTCTGGTAGACCTGTTTTGTAAATCCATCTGGTCCAGAGCTTTTGTTTTTGGAGAGTGATTTTATTACTGCTTCAATTTTGCAATTTGAGATTGTTTTATTTAAGGTTTCTATGTCTTCCTTATCCAGTTGTGGATGGATGTATGCTTCTAAAAATTTGTTCATCTCATCGAGGTTGTTAAACTTGTTTGAATATAGATGTTTGTAGTAATCTCTAATTATTCTCTGTATTTCTGCTTTGTCTGTTGTAATTTCTCCTCCTTCATTTTTCATTCGTTGAACTGGTATTTTATGGATGAGTGTGCCAATGGGCAATAATTATATGAAAAGGTGCTCTACTTCATTAGTTGCCAGAAGAAGCACTTGCAAACTGCATGTGATACATCTTCATACCACTAGAATGTTGAGAATCAAACGCAAGGACAATAATAAAAGAGAATGTGGAGAAACTGCAACCTTCGCAGTGATGATGAGACTGTAAAAGGCCTGGTGGGGAAAGGTATTGAAGGAATTTAACCCCTGAATCATTATGGGTTCTTGTGCCATGAAATCATAAAAAGGAATGCGTAGGCAAACCCTCTAGAAAGAAGCAAATCTTTATTTAAAAGGAAAAGTTTATGTAGAGGTAAGAGGCAAAAAGGAAAGACTGGTGAGCAGCAGTGCCAGGGAGAGGCATAAAAGCCATTTTGGGCCCTGCCTAGGATAGAGTACTGTTTCCCCTCTTGCTTTAAAATCTCATATTATTTGTGATCAGCTCTTTAGCAGCAGCCATGCGCCCCCAGACAGCTGTTTCCAGCTTCACAACTCTATCGTAGAGTCTTTCTTTTACTGTAGGCACTGTTCCTGAAGCCGCCTACCTAGCCCTGCCTTGGGCTGCACTCACCCCTTGCCCAGGGATGGAGCCCTAACTGCCAAGGTCATGGGTGGGATCAGTAACCCCTTCCTGCTGACAATGGGCGTGGTAGGGAAGCAGAAAAGGCTCCAAAGCTGGGCAATGAGCTAATGAACTCATGTATGTAGATGTAGGATGATGTAGATGTCATATTGAGCTCCATCTGAGGGACCATTTAGAGCTTAACCACCTTCAATGCAGAGAAACAAATTGACTGAGGTTTAGAGTGACTAGGCCCCTTGGAGTTGTTTCCTGGCCTTGGTTTGTTGCACCACTCTGGACATGACACCAGCATCTCCCTGTGGTTTCCTAGTCTTGGTCATCTTTGAGACAAAGGGGGACCCATTTCCCTTATCCCCAGTCAGGCAGAACACAATTTATGCCAGAATTTGAGATTTGGGAATAACTCAGAAAGAACCATTAGATCAGTAGCCTCCATGTTATCCGAGATGTCATAGTACAGCACATTAGGTGAGAAATCAGCAAAGCAAACTGATTTTAGAAATGAAAAATCACAGGTTGACAGCACAAACAGTGACAAGTAAGTCACTTTGGAAAATAGCTTGTCAGTTTCTCAAAGATCTAGACTTCAGGTTCCCTTAGGAGTATGGGTACATTTATGGGTACATTAAGGTCATGGGGCCTGAGCTTCAATTTTAGGTGCACCACATGCCTAGAATTTTCTCTTGTGCATGTACAAGGTACATGATCAGAGAAATTTTGCCTGTGTTTACTACTGAGCTATTCAGAACCACAAAGTCATTATAAATTGTAGGTGTTATGAATCTTCAACTGGGTGAACCCCAAACTTCTTCCTCCTTGAGAGTTGTAATGCTCAGGACTCTTCTTTGAGTAGTGGATATCACCAGTCCCTCACAAGGAGGCTTACACTCTGCAGAAATGTTAGTTAAATAGAAACATAGATATGAATTCTACTCAGCAGTTTGGACAACACAGCGAAATAGTGAAATCAGCAGATACCTGCAGCTTCTCTTTAGTCATAAAACTTATTGTTACTTGGACACAGATCACTGACCCAAAGTTAGAACAATCATTACTCCTATCAAATTAGGGTTCCAGATGCAGTGGGTAGATGTATGGCTGATCTTATTTTAAGGGATGTCTCAAAGAGCAAGACAGAAGATTTCAGTCTGTTTCTCAGGTCAATATTAGCCAAACAGAGCAGTTTCTCAGTTAAGTCTATCTCCTTCCACAATATTAAATGCATATTTATAAAGAGGCCAGGAATATTTTACTTTGTTCTAGCCTTTATTTATTGGGTTTTATGCTGACTTTGTTTTCAAGGTTCAAATGCATTCAGAATGTGTCTGAATAAGGAAATTCAACTACAAGGAGATATCCATCCCCATTTATGGTACAAGAAACAATCAACAAGATGTTTTGAGGATTCACTGAAATGGTTTGAAATGTTCTTTATTCAAAGAAATTTATGTTGAGTAATGAACAGTATGAGGAAGAAGTAGTTCCTATCCATATTCCAGGCTTGAGCAAGTAAGTCTCAGGAGTAATAATAGATAATTTAACTTTAAAAGTTAGACATTCTTGAGGTTAAAAATATTTTTTATGTTAAGTTAAAAATCCAGTGATACTGTGTGAAAAAATTAAGAGCATTTGGCAAAAATGAGAAATATTCATATAGCACTGCTACATTCAGTTCAATAATAAAAAACAAAATTTAAATCCCATCTAGAGATTTGGTTGCCTGATATTCCAGTATCATAGTGTCTTCAGGAATGATGATGTCCTAAGCATTTACCAGAAGGCTCATTACTGGGAACTCTGATCTTGATATAGGAACTAATGACTTGAGTGGTGCTTATTCCTAATCCTTTGAACAATTCTTCAGCACATATTTTCTCACGTCCATTACTATGCCTGGGGTGATTTTTGCATCATGGACAATAAAGGAGCAAGTTAGAGTATGAATACTTGCAAAGGGGAACAGAATAGAGTCATTTTTACAGAAATAGTAATAGAAAATGGATTTTCCTGGTCACTCTCAAAAGTGGTTATCAAAAAAAAGTCATGGAATAAAATTAAAATACTCATTCTTCTCTACCACAACTGTTAAGGTTATGCATTTAAAATAGGAATGTATATTTTGCCATTAAAGAGTCAGCTATTACTATCCTCTTTCTCCTCATCCCAGGTGAGTCAGTTCTTGGCTCTGCACCAGGGAGGAATATAGCCCATGTACTTCCATGAAACTGAGATCACCAAGGTGAAGAAGGGGCATGAAAGTTAAGTCCTCTGCACAGCTCTGTGATAATCTGTGCCTCATCCTGGACTGAGTTTAATTTATAGCTGTAAAGGCCCCTCTAGTTCTGTTTATATGAACTCCTTTCCTTAGAGCTAGGAACCAAACCTTTCTGGATGGTGTTTCAGGCCGGCAGGAAACATCTCAGACAACTACTGCCCTCTAGTGGCGAGGTTTTCTGAAGCGCTCCTACCACGGAATCATTTTCAGTTAATTGTGAATTTTAGACCATTTTTGATGATCTTTTCTCAATTATTGAAGGCCTTTTACTTTCCTTCCTATCTTTTCTTCTAGTGTTTTAGTGGATTTTCTAACACTAACATTATTCACTGCTTAAATTAGAAATAAGTACTGAATAATACGTTTTAATGAATCTATCACTATTTACAGGGAGATGTTACATGAATAACTCTTATAATGGCTCCAAATAACAACTTCTAAATATCTGGAAGGTAAATTGAACATAAGTATTCTAGTAGTAAAACTAAACGCAAAATCAATCTTTTGGGCAAAATTGAAAGGATAGCACCTCAATTCTCAACACCAGTCCTCCAAACATCCTCCAAATAAACTCCATAAGACATTTTGTGGTGATTAGGTGTGTAGTCTTAGATAAGTGGATATACATTTATTACACATGAATCTTGCACCAAATTATACTATAACAATGATAATTTAGGGTGGTGAAAACACACTAATAAACAAAGTTGGCACTGCTGGAAGAAATATAAAAGCAGTGTCACCACATTGTCCATGTCTGCAATGCCACAATCAACCCCCACTCATATTTCTCCAGTGTCCATGACTCAAGTCAGGTGGTGTGAGAATCCTTCTGGGGACAATGAGCATTATGGAACATTGTCTGTTGCTTGTTTTTATAGAACAATTTTCTGGATAATTTGCATTTCTACTTATACCACTTAAAAACAGCCATGACCACACTCAGTTGTGGTTTCATGACTCCAAAAGGGATTCATTGCCCTGGGTCACTTCTTTTTCCCCTTATGATACAGATATATTCTAAACGAACTCTATCTGCTCCTTGACCTTGTCTTTGTTCATTCAGTCTACTTAAACAATTTACCACAGACAGGACAGCTTTAAAGAAGAGATATTTACTTCTCATACCCAAGAGACAGGGAAATCCAAGGTCAATTCCTGGAAGTTGAATTTTGTTTCCTGATAATGTCTTCTCACTGAAGACATTATTATTATTACATGGTGGGAGGTCAAGGAATTTCTCTGGGGCCTCTTTAGTGAACGCCCTGACCCTGATACGGGGTGATAAAGACACTGAAACTTAGCAGAGAGAGGGCTCAGTACTTAAACCGGTCACTATCTGGGTTCTTCCTCCAGCACACATAATTATAAACTTTAGGATGGCTGCCCTTTGGGGACAAATCCTGGAAAGTTTCTCTCTTTTGTGCAGCTTCTTACACCCTTATTAAAGTCTCCAACCATACTGCTTTCTTGCCCTCAAGGCATGTCTCATCTGGGGCTATTTCTTCCCACCTGCCCCTTTTTCAAGACTTTGGCTTCAGTCTTGCCTTTCAGACCCTGGTTATAATCCCAGTGTTCCCACCATTCATACATCACCTATGGGGATTAGGGTTCAATTTACAAATTCAGGTGGACTCAAGCCTTCAAACCATTAGCAGCTTTGAGGTCAAATAAGGGAACATTTTGTAGAGGAAAGTTAACATCAGGCAGGTCTCAGCTGTGTCCCATAGTGCTGGCTCCTTCCTATCTGTGGTTCATGGTTTTCCTAAGCCTTTGACAGATGCTTCCTTGATGGAGCTTGAAGGTTTTTGTTTAACTTTCTCTGTAATTTCAATGACTGTGGTTCCAGAGAGCACAGAGATACTTCGCAGAGTCTCCCAGTTGCAATGAAGAGATGGTAAGGTTGACAGATTTTTTTTCCTTTTGAAAGTTCACAGTGTAGCGACCCTGTTTTGCACTTGGCTTATTATAATCTTGGTAAATAAGATAAGCTATCTTTCCATTAGGAGTCTGTTTGTACCAGTACAGAGTATAATAACTTGAGCTGATTTCATATGTGCAGTCCATGGTGGCAGATTCCCCTTCTTGCATTTCAATTGTGCCTTCAGCCTGCTTTACACTGTCAGCCTTGCTGGATCCTGGGGAAAAAGAAGACAGAGTTGGCCCTCTGAAATGTCTTATTAGCCTTGAGGACAAGGCTAATTTAGGACATAAGGGAAAAACAAAGGTTCACAATGTTTCATTTCCCACCTCCCTTCCTCTAACACTCCCCCAGGTACAACTTGCAAGTCCCCCCACCTCAAGCTCTCAGAGGACGCTGACACCCCAGGTTTGAGCCCCACATACTGAAACCAAAGGAGGCCAGGAGCGCCCATAGCAGGCCAAGGAAGTGCATGGTGGGAATCTTGCTTTTGCTTGAAATGCCTCTTTCTGTTACCCACCACCAGAGACCAGCTCTTCTGAGAGCCTGATCAGACTTAGGTCTCTGCCTCAGAGAGGAAGTAAAGGTCACAGGAGGAAGTTACACAGTTCTAGTCACATGCATAAAAGTCTGAACCTCATAGCTGTTTTGTTTTGCTATCTATTCTCTTTCAGTACCTCTGACATGTATATTAAATCTTTCAAGGTATAGTGATTTTCTGCTAGT
Organism: Uropsilus gracilis; assembly: GCA_004024945.1. NCBI lineage: Eukaryota > Metazoa > Chordata > Mammalia > Eulipotyphla > Talpidae > Uropsilus > Uropsilus gracilis. The sequence goes on from PVHY01015849.1 coordinate 17,120, forward strand.
TTTTTCTTGCTTAATACTGTGATCACAAATAAAATGAATGATTTAAGTTCTTTTAGTTAGATCGATTAAACCTTCATTTCCGAATCAGAATAAATTTGACCTTGTTAAATATTCTGTATATTTGAAAAGATGACATATTCCGTTGTTTTCAAGAATCCTATATAAATAAATTAAATAGTATTAATGTATCGGTTTTATTTTTTATATTTCTACTGGAAGATCTTAATGCTTGTTGTTAGAGTGACTTTTTTGTTTTTGTAAATAATAGATTTCTTTTTGTTTAATACTACCCATTAACTCAATTAATTTAAGTTAGCTAAATCTTGAAGCTACGATGGTAGTTACATAAAAAATAGAATTGTTCTATCTTCCTGGTAAATTGTACCAGGAATCATCTAGATTTGTTTGCCTGGATCTCAATAAATAAATCCTGATATAAGATTTATTTTTTGGTACTAATTTGACTTATCAGCTCCCCTTGGGGAAGGGTTGCAATTGTCTTACTATCCGCATGCCAATGTTCTACTCCTTCTTTATGCCATTAAACTTTAAATGTGAGGAGTTCTTCAAGATGGTGGCAGAGTGAAGACACCTTGCTAATTTTTACAGACACAACAAAACTGCTGCAAAACAAGTCCAATAGACCCTTGAGGGAAATACAGAAAACCACAGCAAACTTTAAGCATGGTCTAGAGGTGTTGGAAAAACTTTAAGAAACTCTTGTTATAGTGATAGTGAGGCAGTGCCACTTACAGAGACAAGGGACAAGTTATGCAGAGCTTCCGCTTTGTTGTCTTGGGCATCTGCAAATACTGAAGAACCCTGAGACCCAGCACTGCACTGGATGGGGGTACCTGAACTGGCACCCAGGACAGAGGGTGCACTGTGGAGACCTGCATAGGTGGAGGTTCAGATTGAGGGTCTCTGCCTGGTCCTTAGACTCTAGGTGAGGGAAAACAGGAGATTCAATCCTCAGGAATATGCAAATCTAAGCAACAGGGTCTCCTTATAGAAGAGGCTAGTACTCAAACCTAGGCTGAGACATTCAGTGCAACTGCCACCCTGATCCCAGGGCTTAAACTGAATCAGCAAAGGGTTTGATATTACTCAAGCCCAATTAGGAGCAAAGACCTCAGGATGAGGTTCTGTACTGGAAAAGGAACAGAACAATCCTGGCCTGTGACCCCTTATCAGCTTATAGTTCATGCCTAACCTGCATCTGGTGCTTCAAAAATCCCTAAAGATGGATGGATATGGACACAAGTTTACAAGGGACACCAAGACTGAGAAGTTGGTCCAAAGGTGGGGATCGCTGGGGATGTCGGTGAACAAACCCGGCACTCACAGAACAGTAGGAGGTTTGAACTCCTGAATTTATTGGATGTGAGATTTTGGTGTCTAACTCACCAAAGAGGATATCTAGAGGCCAAGAGACTTAAAAAAGTGTTCAATAAAAAGGATAAAAATAAAATAAAAAGGATGCAAGTGAAAACTACAATGAGATAATGTTTCATGTTCATCAGATATTAAAAAGAAACCAAAAGCAAGTATCAGAGACGTGCAGAAAAAAAAAAGTTTATTACCCTTTTGGTGGGAATGTAAATTGGGGCAGCCATTATATAAAACTATCTTAAAAAGTTAAAAATTGAAATATAGTACAGTCAAAAATCTTACTCCTGGCATAGACATTAAAGAATATGAAAGTGCTTCATAAAAACTCATATGTCCCCCATTGTTCATAACATTATTTACAATAGATAGAACATGGAAGCCGTCTAAATAGCCATCTTCTGTCAGATTATTTATTTAGTGCTACAGCTAGAAACCAGAGCACCTAAATTTTTCACAAGGGCAAATGAATAAGATTCTGAAATTCATTATAATTTTGACAGGTTTAAAGTTCTAATATGATGCAAAGTACAGAGCCCAGCACTCCCAGGCCCAAAGGAGGAAAGTCTTTGAACCACCACAAGCTTCTCTGCACCACTTTAAGTAATACCAACAAAGGAACAGGATTTGATTAAGCAAAGATGCATAGCAAATCCTCACTCCCTTTTCCTTGATTGCAGGGTTACAGTTGTGTCGTAATTTCTTCACAGTCTTCTTGGTCCTTTCAAGACTCTAAGATGTTCTTCCTCATCCTTTGTTCCTTTCACTATCACATACTTAACTTCCTCGCTCTCTTCTCATTACTTCTTTACCCTTTTTTCTTTTATGTTTCTTCACTGAGCTTGTATGGATGCTGGTGTTGTGGGCTCCCCTACTCTCCCTCAACAGGGATTCCCCCTAACAGAGCAATCCCTCAGGATTCAGCTGACATAGCAATGTCAGCAGGCTCACTGGGAGAGGATCAAGTTCTGAACTTTCTGTTTGTTGTAGTCAGAGGGGCCAATCCATGGGTCACATGGTTTTTTAGGCTGGGAATCAGGTATCTGGATTCTGTTGGGGACCTTGTTGGCATTGTGTGTTCGCTCAGTGATGGTGGTATGGTCACAGGTCACGTGCACGGGGTCCTCTGCCATCTCTCCATGAACTTGATTGCGTGGGTCAGTAACTCCATAGTACCTGAGGGATTGGAAAACCACAGATTAGCTCTGAATGTCAAATCTGAGTGCATCTAAAGGTCAGGTTTATTAACCTTCACAAAATTGTCTTCTCACTCTGGCCCCATACTTGCGTATTTTCATGTGGGTTGCATAGGACAAAATAAATATTACTAGTATTAATTAGTGAGTTATCCAAAGTCACATGGTCAAAGAAGAAATGTCTACTACTACCCTTGGGCTCAGTGAACCCCTAACTCCTGACAGCCTGAGCTCTAAGAAGCAGGCTTTCTTCTATGAGTGGTGGGCATAATCAGCCCCTCACATGTTGCTAGAATTTGGAGAAATCATAGAGACAGAAAAACAGGTCGATGCAAAAATCTTTGTAGCAGTTTGGTGAACTTCATGGAGATATCTGCACTTTGTCTTTAGCCACATTGTTATTCTTACTTAGACAAGATGCTTACACAGAATTAGGAGAACAGTTGCCACACTCATAATTCAAGTACAAATTGGAGTTCAGGTGTTTCTGTCCTGTGGGGCAAGAAGAATGGTCCTAAGCAGACCAGCTGTCATCAGCATGGTGCCAGAGATGGCTCAGTGACCTGGGCCCTCTGGAAACACAACAGTTTTGGTTGGATCCACACCTACCCAAAGGATAAACATAGATTTAAAAAGAGTGTAGTATACTTTCTTCGTAGGTAGCCCTAAGTCAGAATGTTTACACTGAGATTCAAATTGAAATAAGCTGTGTGTGAATGGGTAAAATCATCCACTAGGAGAATATCCATCCCCTGTGGTAGAAAAGAAAACTCAGCATTACTGGATGTAGCTATTCCACTGAGGGGGCATGAAATGTTCCTTATTTCAAGAAACTTAGGTTGAGTCTCATGCTGTAAGGAAGAAAAAAATTCCTATCCATATTCCCAGATTGAATAAGAAAAAGCAAGAGAGTTACATATAATTTTACTCAAGCATTGAATTTTTTTTCTGGCTAAAGCAAGCAACCTAGTGATATTAAAATGGTACTATGAAAAATGTGTTCGCAACATAAATGACAAAAATCCCTTCACAGTTGCATGGCACTGCTGCACTCAGTCTGACAGGGGAAGACAACATACAATTTTGATGTTAAGTCCATATTGCTGCTCCTCCATCTCACAGTGACTCCTGGGAGGATGTCTCAGGTCTCATAGAGAAAGTGGTGGAAAACCTTGGATCAGAACCTGTGACTCCAGTGTAGTTATTTCTATTCCACTGGGCCCCTTAACACATATCTCATCTCCATGCCACTGACTAGGAGTGGCTGCCATGAGGATGCTAATCAGGGGCCATTCCTTTCCCAGAAAAAATGGGAGAAAAAGGGATTACAAGTCAGGAGAGCTAAATGAAATAAGCCATTTTTCAACAGGCGGAAACAGAGAAATGAATATCTCTAGTTGTACTTACTGTGGTTATTAAAGTGCTTATTAAAGAAACAGGATGGAATAAAATTAAAATCACTCATCCTCTCTGCTACCATAACTCTGCTTATTGTTCACTAATAGGAATAAATAATTGGTCTTTTAAAATTAAAACCTTAATAGCTCTCTTTTCTTCTTTATGCAGGGTGTACATTTCTTTCCTGGCCATGATTTCAGAAAGGCTTTACCCATGCCCTTGAAACTATCCACACACTCAATGAGATTATAAAGAATAAAGTGATGGAAAGAAGGAGAATAAACTCTCAGGGATAATCTGTCACTCATCCTGGAAGGATATTGGATTGTAGTTGTAACAACCTCCTCCTGTGACTGTTTGTATGAACCTCTTTACTAGGACAAGGAACTAAGTCAACCAACTTCCAAAGTTTGTTTTTCAGGTGTAAAGAGAAAGATCTCAGAAATTTTACCTCTCTAATGGCTAGAATGGTGGAGAGCATATATATAAGAAGAACTAAGGGTGGCATTCATTAGTCACTTGGACATTTTTTGGTGATATTCCCCAATTATGGAATTTCTTTATTTTCTTGTTCTTCCTATGTTTGAATTTGGCTCTCCAAATCAACAGTATTCATTTTTTAACATAATATAGCCTAGACTATAAACTGAATATTAATTTTTTAAGTCAACAGAAGTTACAAAAATCACTTTCAAAATAATTCTAAATAAAAACTACTGCCTTTCTAGAAAACAAATTAATGAAATTATTCAGTAATTAAGGAAAACCCAAGGTTATATTTGTGGGAAAAATTCAAATGTACATCCACAGACTCTTATTCAAACATGAAAAACTCACAAATGTTGGTTTGTGAAAACCTTATATTGAAAATGAGGTAGTGAAAGCTTGGTGACTGTGTCAATAGTTACAGTACTAATTTTCACAGGATATTTACTATTTTAAAAAGAAACAATTGAAGTCACTGTAAAGTCAATCATTGCAAATGTATGAATGAAAGACATTTGGGGTTGTAAAAAGAAAAATAAATGGGAGAGTCATGACATCACTTAGTTCCCTCTGATGTAGTCAGACAAGGTAGCAGGTTTTACCTGGTCTCCTGACTGTGTGTTGAATGCTGTGGGGAAGCAGGTAGAGTTCAGAGAATAGGCACTGTGGAGCTTTTGTGTTGTTATTTATAGAACACCTTTTGGAGATTTAATTCACATATTATACATTCACTGAGTTCAATTCTAGGTCCCAGAGAATTTTTTAGGATCCACACAATCAAGGATAGACCATTTCATGATCCCCCCAACTCCAACTCCCTCCCTCCCTCCAGCCCAAGAATCTTTACCTGTGAGCAGTCAGTCACCATTTCCCCCATCATGAATGCCTGGGAGGCAGTTACTCATTTGTCCCATCTCTGTGGCAGTCTGGTCAGGTTGGGAACTTATGGATACAGTTGGGAACTTGTGGATAAGAGCTATTTGCCTCTCACTGTTTTATGAGCAGTGACACTATGACCTGGGTGCTGAGGGTTTGGTGTCTACTGAGGACATACTTTCTGTTCCCTGATGATTCCTCTTAACCTGTCCTCACAGGGTGAAGGGGAAAGGGCTTCTCTGGAGGCTCTTCTAAAATCCAAAAAGTGGTTTTTTAAGTCCCCATCCTTGCTACCATCACTTGCCAAGGAGGGTTCATTTTATGAACTTTAAGACATGGTCATAGTTGTCTCTACAGATATTCTTACCCTAAGATCAAATATGGGAGCATTTTATAGAGGAAAACTGACATCAGGAAGGTCTCAGCTGTGCTTCTCAGTGCTGGCTCTTTCCTGTCTGTGGTTCATGGTTTTCTGAAGCCTCTGACAGCTGCTACCTATGTGGAGCTCGAAGGTTTTTGTTAAACTTCCACTGTCATTTCAATGACTGTGGTTCCAGTCCCAAATAGCACAGAAGTACCTTGCAGAGTCTTCCCATTTTAATGAAGTGATGGTAAGGCTGATAGATTTTTTTTCTTTTTGAAAATCCACCATGTAGCGACCTCGTTTTTCATTTGGCCGAGCAGAACCCTGATCAATAATAAAAACCATACTTCCACTTGGAGTCTGTTTGTACCAGCATAGAACATACATGTTCCAGCTGGTTTCATATGTGCAGTGCAAGATCGCTGAGTCTCCCTCCGGCACTGCAACTGTGCTCTCATCCTGGATTATAACGACAGCTATACTGGATAATGGAGAAAAAGAGAAGACAGAGTTGGCATTCTGAAATGTGTCAGATTGATCTTTAGCACCTGGTTGTTTAATGACAGGAGGACGAAGCTAAGGATCACAGTGTTTCATTTCCCACTTCCTTTCCTCTAACAACCCTGTAGGTAAAACTTGAAGAACCCCATCCTCCAACTCTAAGAGGACACTCTCACCCCAGGTTCGGACCCCACCTACTATAGCCAAAGGAGGCCAGGAGTGCCCACAGCAGGCCAGGGCAGCACATGGTGGGAATCACGCTGCTGCTTGAAATGCTTCTTGCTATCATTCACCGCCAGAAATCACTCCACCTCTGGGTGCCTGGACTTTTTGATGTCTCTGCCCTACAGAGGAAGTAGAGTTATAAGCAGGATGTTGCTTTGCTCAGTCAAAGACAAAAAAGTCCCTCCCAGTCTATTGTTTTCTTTGATGTTTTATCTGTGGCAAACTATGACTGATGACAATTATATCTAATAAACACATGAAGTCTAACTAGCTTTTTTTCATTGAATTCGACTTAAGGCTATTGTGATTAGAACCTACAGTGCAAATTATTTAAGTCATTTGAAATTGGTTAAGGTTTATTTAAGGCATAATAAAGTTGACTTTAGTAAATATCACATGTGCTTTTGAAAAGAATATGTGGTGTGTTGTTGAAATGGGATATCTGTATGTAAATAGCAATTGTGTTCATTTTCTTTTGTTTTTGTTCTATATGTATGTTAATAAACTTCCAGTATGCTTGTATACTTACTGATTCTTTAAATCAACAAACTATTCTAAATTAAGCCTATCTATTACTTCAATTACTTAATTTACATATATTCTGAAGATATGCTAGTGGGTACTTATTAATATAGAGTGTTCTATAGTCTCAATCCATCATGTCCTTAATTATATTGAAGTGTCTCCTGTATTCCTGTATCTCTAGTAATAACTTCTGCTTTAATGTTTACATCATTTGATCTTAGTGCTGATACAGTTTTCTTCAGAGACTTCATACTTTTTGTTATCCATGGAGGAGAGATTGAAATGAAATCCTCAGCTCTCAACATATTAGAAAAACTTAACCTGATATGGATTTGTGATCTCAATATACAAAAACAAAACAAATCAAAACAAATCTATAAAACCCTTAAACAAGTATATAGGTGCAAATCTTTGTGAGCTTTGACATAGCAATCTTTATTTAGACCTGACATCAAATCACAGATAACTAGAAATGCAGAAAAAAATAAGAAATCTTATGCTTAAAAAGACATACTTTCAAGAAAATGAAAAGGGCAACCCACAGAATGGGAAACACTGTATGCAAAGCAAATATTTTGGAAAGCTCTGGTATCTAGTCTATATAAAGATTCTTGTAATTTAATGATAAAAACCAATATCTTTTAAAAGTATTGGAACAGACATTTTCTAAAGTGCATATACCAAAGGAAAATAATCACGTAACAAGTGCTCCAGACGTTCACACATCAGAGTTATGTACACCCAAACCACAGGAAAACAGATCCAATGGGAATCAAACATACAGAAAATTGTAAGTGAGGATGTGGAGAAACTAGAACTTCCCCACACTGATATAAGGAATAAAAAGAGTGAAGTTACTTGGAAAACAAATTGGCAGTTTCTCAAAATGCTAAATATAGAGTTTCCATAGTACCAGCAGCTTCCCATATATGTTAGTGCAGCCAAGGTACTGAAAATATATGTCCTCACAAGAGCTTGAACACAAGTGTGCAGTCTGAGACCATTGCCCAGAGTGAAACAGAAAAGGTTACATATCCCAGGATTCTGTTTGAATAGATGATCTAGAATAGGCAAATCCAAAGAATGGAACCAGATGAGTGGTTGTCAGGGGCTGTGAGTTGGGTGGAATAAGAGTACTCCTTAAAGGCATGAAGTTTCATTTTTGGGGTAATAAAAGGTCCTTGAATAGTTGTGATGGTTATACCGCTTAGTGAAGAGTTAAAAAATGACTGACTTTTAGACTTAAAAGGGTGAATTCTATGCTTTGTGAATTATCCCACCACTTAGTAAATAGAACACAAAAATGCCTTGTATAAATAAGAACAGTGTTCGCATCATTGAGGATACCAACTGGGAGGAGGAGTTCGGGATCTTTTCATGGTCATGGGGCAGTTCTGTACCTCAGCTGTGATGATGGATACTGGTGTGAGACATCGAAGTATTCTCTTACAAACCTTATCTCTGTGTTCACAATCTATTGTGAACAAGCCAAATTAATAACCTGAACACAATCCGTGCCCACAGGGTGGCTGTTATTTTATTTTTTAAAAAATAATTTATTTATATATATATTTCACATCATTTCAATCCCTGGGGGTCACCTCCCATTTCCAACTGCTCCAGTTGGTCCCCACTCTCCCATTGTGTACTTTCATTTGACTGACCATATATTAGTGAAACCATTTGGTTTCTGTCCCTTTCTATCTGGCTCGTTTTTGCTAGTATGATTTCTTCTAGGTACATCCAGGTTTCCATAAATTCATCAAATTTGTCATTTTTAATTGATGAATTTATACTCCATTGTGTATATATACCACATCTTCTTCATCCATTCGTCTGTTCTGGGCCATTTGGGTTGCTTCCATGTCCTTGCAATTATAAATAGTGCTGCAATAAACATCTGAGCACAGGTGTCCTTCTGTACGCACATTGAGGTCTCCTTAGGGTAGATTCCCAGAAGTGTTACTGCTGGGTCAAATGGTAATCCATTTTCATTAGTTTGAGGGTCCTCCATCCTGCTTTCCATAGTGGCTGGACGTTATTTTAATAAAATTTGCCATTTTCACATAATGGGGAATTTTAGAGTTTTCAAAAGAATGAGAAACAAGTTTATGGTTGTTGAAGAGAAATGATAGATTCAAGTATTTCATTCTCCTTAGTTTTTTTAAAGAAAACTTTCCATGACACAATTTGAATGTGAAAAACACAGATAAGAGAGTGTGACAGAAAAAGAAAAAACAAGTGTGTGTATGTTATTTGTATTTGTTCAGGAGCAAATCAAAATAATTTTAAATGAAATAAATAAATATCAAACTTATTACTAAATTCTGTTGCAATATAGGTCTTTTTATATAAGTTGTTTATATTTCAGGTAGGTTTTAAAAAAAAAAAGGGAATGTGATAGTCAGGACCCAGTACAAATTGTTAAAATGAGTTCATATAGGAGCTAAATGAGACATGGATGACTAGGCAGAATCAATTTTCCATTTTTCTTCTATGTCCTTATGCAATATCTTGAGTTTGTTTTAAAAAAAGATTTGCTATTTTCTTTAATTGTAAAATAACTTAACTTAAAAAGGGAGTATTATCCCACATCTGCTCTCTTGAACTTCTCCCTCCAAATTATCTATACCTCTTTGGTGTGTTACATATTAGTAATGGAGAAAGTTCATATTTTCTCAAGATTTAAATTGTTTTCAATTTTGAGAGGCTGAAGGGCTAACATGAACATGTGCAGAGCTGGGTGCTCCCTACGGGTATGAGGAAAGTCTGACATGAAAACACTGTGGTTCTCACCTTTTTCAGTGAGACTAGAAAACATTTGACTAAAGCTGAGAGCCATGGTGAAGTCTCACTTCCTTCCCCTATTTGCAGGATTACATTTAAGTCTTGCCTCTCTCAAGCTTCTCAGTGTTTAGCTATGTAAATGGTTCTTCCTTACCTTTGTTCCTTCCATCCCCTGCTCCTTAACTTTCGTTGTCTCTTCTCATTGCTGTTTCCCTGTTTTCTCTTTTTGTTTCTTCTACCAATTTTTCATGGATGCTCCTGCAGTGGGCTCCTTAGCTGGCGGGACCTCTTCCCTCCCTCAGCAGGGACACCCCACACAGAATCAGGCCCTCTCTCTTTTCTTCTCTCAGACACAGTCGACACAACAGTGTCCCTGGGGGCTTTCTGTCTGTACTGAAAGTCATTTTGGATATTTCACAGGTCACATAGTTTTTCTCTTTATAGAATCAGGTATCTTGGATGCTGGTGTGGATCATGTGGGCACCAGCGTGTGTGCTCACTTACATGATTGGTGGAAATCCTGAATTTGAAATAGAAGCAGTGACTTGAATGATGTTATTTCTATTCCACTTGGCTCCTCCTGAGCACACATTTCTCATCTCCATGACCCAGACTGGAAATGGGTGCACCGAGGATACCAAGGAAGGAGAGGACATTCCTTTTCTAGACATGAAAGGTAGAAATGGGAATAAAGGACTTGAGAGTAAAATGTCATGAAGCCATTTTGCAAGGGGGAAATGGACAAATGAATTTTTGTGATTGTACGCAGTGGTGATTAAAAAAATGGCATGCTGTAAAAAGAAAATGACTCATTCTCCCTGCTACAGTATCTCACCTTACTACTCCCAAATAAGAAATAATAGGTCACTAAAAATCAAACTTAACAAACGCTATTTTTCCTTCCTTTGTAGGTGAGTTTTTATCTCTGGTGGTAAGGGATGTAACATGTCTTTGACTGTGTCCATATACTCAGTGAGATTTGAAGTGTATGGAAATGAGAATGAACTTTGCTTTTTTCAACTCAGGGGTAATCTGCCCCACATTCTGGAAGGAGTATGGTTTGTGTTGTAACATCCTGTTCCTGTGACTGTTTATATGAAAATCTTTACTTAAAACTGGGAGCCAAGTCTAATATTTCAGGGTTCCTGCGTTAGGTGTAGAGAGAGATCCAGGCATGCTACCTCCCTCTAGTGGTGAGGCTGCTGAAAAGTAGTTTCAAGATTAAGATCAAAGATGGAGTTCATTTCAGAGTCTGGGAATTTTGGATTTATTCCAAATAAATAGAGCATTTATTCCAAATGCTTTATTTGTTGTTCCTGTCATGTTGGGGGAAACTCCACAAACCTGCAACACTCATTGTTTATCATAGATTTGGCCCAAACTATGAACTGAACAACAATTTTTGAGTCAACAGATTCATATATCACTGGGAGGAATTACATAAAATCACTCACAAGTTATTCTAAGTGAAGACATCTGCCTTTATAGAAAACATAAAATTAACATAAAAGTAAAATGAGTAACCATAGTGAAAGTATATGCAAGATTAGATCTCTAATAAAAGCTTAAAGAAACAATCCACAGACTCTTATTCACACACAAAAACTCATAAAAGTTGGCTTGTGAAAGCCTTGTATTGAGAATGAAACAGTGACTGCTTGGTGGCTGTGTGTCAATAATTGCATTAATAGTATTCATTGAGAAACTACTATTTGTCAGATTATAAGTGACAATGGAAATTCAAGTAATTGCAAAATGGAAAATGATTGAAATTAGGGATTACCAAAATAAAAAAAATGAATGGAAAAGTCATGATGTCATCTAGTTTCAGCTGATGCAGTTTTTAACCTGCACCTTACTGTCGGATGCTCTGGGGAGGCACACTGAATCCAGAAAACAATAGGCACTGTGGGGCTTTTGTATTGTTTTTTTATGGAACAGATTCTGAAGCTATAATTCACACACCATGCATTCACCCATTCAAAATACACAAGTCCACGCTATTTCAGAGAGTTATGCAGCAACCAATTAGAAGACTAGAAGATTTCCTGATCCCCCCACCCCCAATAATCTTTACCAATTAGCAGTCAGTCTATGAGCATATCCTCCTTTGAGGCAACTACTCTCCTCCCAAATCTCTGTGATGGCCCATTCAACCTGGAAAAACAAATCCCCACAGAACAGGGAACTTAAGAACAAAAAGTATTTGCTTCTCACTGTTCTGTGGGTGCAGACACTACGTGAAGGTTCTAAGGATTTGGTGTCGGTGAGAACCTGCTTTCTGTTCTCTGATGGCACCTTCTTACTCTGTCCACACAGGGTGAAAGGGGAGGGGTTTCTGAAGTCTTTTTGAAAAACCAATAATAGCAATGTCTTCACCATCATTACCATGACTTTTTGAGGTGTGTCCAACTGATGAAATTTTGGCAATGGGACATAGATATTCTCACATTTTTATGAAGGAAAGTTGGCATTAAGAGGGATTCAGCTATTTCACCTGTGTTGGCATCTTCCTGTGTGGGGGCAACATGCTCTCCTAAGCCTCTGACAGGTACAGCCTGTGTGGAGCACGAAGGTTTTTGTTCAACTTCTGTCATTTCAATGATTGTGGTTCCACAGAACACAGAGGTACCTTGCAGAGTCTCCCAGCTGTAAGGAAGAGAGGGTCAGGCTGATGTATTTTTTTTCCTCCTGCAAGTTCACCATGTAGCGGCCCTGCTTTGCATTTGACTTATCAGACTCTTGTTGAACAAGGAAAACCGTCTCTCCACTGAGAGTTTGTTTGTACCAATATAGAATATAATAGCTCCAACTGGTTTCATAAGTGCAATCCAAGGTCACAGGTCTTCCCTCCTGCATCATGCTCTGCAGCTGGGTCACACTGTCAGCCATACTGGACTCTGGGGAGAAAGCAGAAGACAGTGTGGGTCCTCTGATGTTTCAGGTTAGGCTAATTTAGGACACAAGGATAAAGCAAAGGATCACAGTGTTTCATCTCCATCCTCCCTTTCACTAACACCCACACTAGCACAAATTTCATGAGTCTACCTCGAGCTCTAAGGGGACACTAACTCCCTAGTTTTAGGCCTCCACATACTGAAGCAAACAGAGGCCAGGAGTGCCCACAGCAGGACAGGACAGCACATGGTGGCAATTCTGCTGCTGCTTGAAAAGTTTCTTGCTCTCACTCACCACCAGGATCACTCCACCTCTGAGTGTCTGGGCTTTCTGATGTCTCTGCCGTACAGAGGAAGTGGTTTGTTGCACTGCTGTGTCAGAGACAAAACCCAGAGGACATGAAAACATTAATTCAAAAGGACACCTGTACGCGCATGTTCATTGCAGCTCTGTTTACAATTGCCAAGATTTGGAAACAAACCAAATGCCCCAAAACAGATGATTGGCTAAAAAAATGTGGTACATATAGACAATGGAATACTACGCATCAATCAAGGAGGACAAACACATGTCATTTGCAGCAACCTGGATGGAACTAGAAAGACTCATATTAGCCGAAATAAGTCAAAAAGAAAAAGAGAAGTACAGGATGGTCTCACTTATATGATGGATATAGGGAAAAACAAATGAATGAATGAGAAAAAATGAAAACAACCCATGGGACTGAACCATGGAGAGAGAGAGGAGGAGGGGAAGAAGGTGGGGGAGGTGGAGAACACAAAAGATCAGGATGGTTAACAAATGTTAGTGAAGTGGGAAAGCCCCGGGGTACACAATAATGGACTAATGTAATATAAATATAAGTATACATACATATGCAAATTTAAAAAACATCTTTGCCTCTTCCCAGTCTTCTGTTTTATCTTGATGATTTTTTTCCATGGCAAATCCATGACTATTAACTAATCATGCACATGAAAGAAGTTTAATTAGTTTTTTTTCCACTGAATTCTCACTTAAATTTATTGTCATCAGAGGTCATTGGGTCAGTGATTTAAGTGATTTGAACTGGTTCAATCTTGTTTTAGGCACCAGATAAATTCAACTTTAAAAGTATCACATGTGAATTTGAAAAGAATACGTATTGTGTTGGTTGATAAAAAGTGTTTTCCATATGTAAATATGAATTTATTGTTCATATTTTTTATGTTTCTATGAGAGATGGATGCTAATATTTTTCAGTGTGTCTATTTGTTGAATGTTTTAATAACAAATACTTGTAATTATTTCTACCTAATAGCTGAATTAATTTATTTTAGATATATTTGAGGCTATGCTAGTAAGTACTAATGAATATACAATTGTTCTATCTTCCTGGTATAGCATGCTCTTATTCATGTTGAAGAATCCCCCACATCTCCCATAATAATCCCTCTTTTAATGTTTATAGTAACTGATGTTAGCATAGCTCATTAGCTTTCTTCAGAGTTTGTTAATATCTTGCTATCTACTTGGTAAAGATTGAAGTTACATACCTAACTCTCACCATATGAAAAAAAATTAACTTGAAATATTTCTATGATCTCAATGCACAAACTAAATCTTTGAACTATCCAACAAAAACAGAGGCAGCTCTTTATGTCATTGAGTAAGTCAACTAAAAAATTATATGGCATTAAAGCACAAGTAACCAAAAATGTAAATTAATTTCTTCATCAAAAGTAAAAACTTTTCTGCTTTAAAGACACTATCAAGAAAATGGGAAAAACAACCCACAGACAGGGAAACACTGTGTGCAAAGTGTATGTCTGAGAACATTCTGTTCACTAGAACACATAAAGAAATCTTACAACCCAATACTAGGACAATAATCCATTAAAAATGGTCCAAATATTTGAACAGACATTTTATAGATGGGTATGCTGATGAAAAACAATCACATGAAAATGTTCTCCACTTAATTAGTCATCAGAGAGAAGTACATGCAGACAAAGTGAGATCCATCCTCACATCCATCAGGTTGTGGAGAATCAAACCCATGGATAGTCATGAAGGAGAATTTAGAGTAACTGGAACTGAACTGATAATGAGAACATAAAAGGGTGAAGCACTTTGGAAAACAGTTCCTTAAAAATCTGAACAAAATTTCCATGGGAGCAGCAATTTCACTTTCTAGTTATAACAACCCCTTCTTCTGTTTTTATGAACTTCCTTTCTTAAAACTAGTGACCTAGTCAACTATCTTTCAATATTTGCTTCAGGTCTAAAAGAGAGATCAGACGTGCTATCTCCTTTTAGTCGCTAGACTTGTGAAGAGCACCTACAAGATTAAAGATGGAGGAAGTTTCAGTGTTCTGGAAGATTTGGGGATGTACTTTCCCTATTACCTTATTTTTCCAATGCTTGAAGGATGTGTCCAAAATCCACAATGTTTATAGTTTAGCATAAGATTTTTCTACCAACAATGAATCAAATGATCATTTTTAAACCTATGGACTTACACTTCTGGGAGAAGATATTTAAGGGTATTCACTGAAGCAATTAAATCATGACTTCAAGGCCTCTAGAAAAAAATTGAAAAAAAAGTAATCAACAGTGAAAATAAGGGAGAGATTAGATCTGTGGACAAAATTCAAATAAACAGCATACCAACTCTCATTCTCTATACTAGAAGTTTAAAAAAATTACAAATGTTGGGTTGTGGGTCTACTTTTAGGAACTGGGTAGTGAATGCATGGTGATTGTGTAGTCAATAATTGCATTAACAGTGTTCACTGAACATCTATTCTTTGCCAGATTTTAAAGCAACAAAGGAAATTCAAGTCATTGTAAGTTTATAAATGAATGACATTTGGGATTGCTGAAAGAAAAATGAAAGTAAAGAGTCATGGTGTCATCTAGTTCCATATGATCCAGTCAGACAAGGAGGCAGGTTTAACCTGGTCTCTTGACTGTGTGTCAGATGCTGTGGTGAAGCAGGCAGAGTCTAGAGGACAGTTGGCACCCTGGTGCTTTTGTGTTGTTCTTTATAGAACAGCTTCTGGAAATTTAATTCAATACCAAACTTTCACCTTTGACATGTATATTTCCATGGTCTTTCAGAGACTTGTGTAGTCACTCCAATGACCAATTACAGAAGATTTCATGATCCCACAAAGTATTCTTTTCTAATATTTGCAGTCAATCAACATTTCCCCCCATGTTATACCTTGGAAGCAATCACTCATCTGTCTCATCTCTGTGATAGTCAGGCTGGTGATGCAAATTCCAACAGAGTGGGGAGCTTATGAGTGACAGATACTTGCTTCTCACTGATCTGTAAGTGCAGATACTAAGATGAGGATTCTGAAGGTTTGGTTTTGAGTGAGAAACTGCTTTCTATTACTTGATGGCACCTTATTACTTTGTCCTCACAGGATAAAGGGGAAAGGGTTTCTTGTGAGCCTCTTTTAAAAACACTAATCCTAAAGTCCCCACCCTTACTACTATTACCTTTACAGATAAGGGTCCAATTTATGCTCTTTTGGGAACAGACACATTAAGAGTGTTGCTGTCCCTATAGACATTGTCACCCTGAGATCAAACATTTTTTATTGAATAATTTATTTATGTATATATTTCACATCATTTTAATCCCTGGGGGTCACCCACCACCTCCCCTCCCTGACACTCCAGCTGGTCCCCACCCTCCTGTTATGTACTTTCATTTGGTTGTTCATGTATTAATGAAACCATTTGGTTTCTGTCCTTTTCATTCTGACTCGTTTCTGGTAGTATGATTTCTTCTAGGTACTTCCAGGCTTCCATAAATTCATCAAATTTGTCATTTTTAATTGATGAGTAACACTCCATTGTGTATATATACCACATCCATTCATCCGTTTGGGGGCATTTGGGTTGTTTCCAAGTCCTTGAAATAATCAATAGTGCTGCAATAAACATCTGAGCACAGTTGTCCTTTTGTACCCACATTGAGGTCTCTTTTGGGCAGATTCCCAGAAGAGCGATTGCTGGGTCAAATGTTAGTTCCATTTTCACTATTTTGATGGTCTTCCATACTGTTTTCCATAGTGACTGGACCAGTTTGCATTCCCACTGGCAGTGTAAGAGTGTTCCTTTCTCTCCACATCCTCGTCAGCACTTGTTGTTTGTTTTTTTGATGTGGGACATTCTTACTGGTGTAAGGTGGTATCTCATTGTGGTTTTGATTTGCATTTCTATGATTGCTAGTGACATTGAGAAATTTTTCATGTGCCTGTTGGCCATTTGTATTTCCTCTTTGGGAAAGTGTCTTTTTAGTTCTCCCCATTTTTTTGTTTTCTTTCTTTCTTTTTTAAAATTTATTTATATATAAATTTCACAACATTGTAAATCTCACAACATTGTTTGCCCCACCCTCCCTCTCCTCCCTTCCCTTCCTTTTCCTCCTGTTCATAGTTGTGCGCTTCATTTTGGTGCTTAGCTTGTTTTTTTCACTATATCCCATATATTAGTGAAATCATTTGGTTTCTGCCTTTTTCTTTATGGCTTGTTTCTGCTAATATGATTTCTTCTAAATGCATCCATGTTGTTATGAAGTCGTCAAATTTGTCATTTTTAATTGATGAGTAATATTCCATCGTGTATATATACCACATTTTTTTCATCCAGTCCTTTGTTTTGGGGCATTTAGGTTGTTTCCATGACCTTGAAATTATAAATTGTGCTGCAGTAAACATCCGGGTATAGGTGTCCTTTTGTACCCACATTGAGGTCTCTTTTGGGTAGATTCCCAGAAGAGCAATTGCTGGGCCAAAGGGTAGTTCCATTTTCATTAGCTTGAGGGTTCTCCACACCCCTTTCCATAGTGGTTGAACTAGTTTACATTGCCACAAGCAGTGTAGTAGTGTTCCTTTCTCTCTACATCCTCGCCAGCAATTTGTGTTGCCTGTTCTTTGGATGTGGGCCATTCTTACTGGTGTAAGGTGGTATCTCATTGTGGTTTTGATTTGCATTTCCCTTATTACTAGTGATGTTGAGCAATTATTCTTATGCCTGTTGGCCATTTGTATTTCCTCTTTGGAGAAGTGTCTTTTTAGCTCTTCTCCCCATTTTTTGATTGGGCTTTTTATTTTGCTTTTGTTTAGTTGTGTGAGTTCCTTGTGGATCTTCGTTATTAAACCCTTATCACTCATGTGGAGAGCAAAGATTTTTTTCCCATTCAGTTGGGCATCTTTTAGTTTTTTCTGTTGTCTCTTTTGCTGTACAGAAGCTTTTCAGTTTATGTAGTCCCATCTGTTTATGTTTTCCTTCATTTTTTTGCCATCTGTGGATATTTCCAGAAATGGATTTCTGAACTGTAGTTCATGGAGAGTTTTGCCCAAGTTTTCCTCTATGTATGCTATGGTTTCAGGTCT
>PVHY01015850.1:0-35089 GCA_004024945.1 Uropsilus gracilis
GGGGGGGGGGCACACCCTATCATACATACTGAAAATGGGCAATTCATGAGAGTTTAATAAAGGTATTACCTAGATATATATAAAGAGTAAAGAGAAACCAATGAGAAATGGTGCCACATCTTCTCCCCCTCTGCCAGTAAAACAAATACCTACCCTTACCATCTAGACTGAAAGGGCAAGTAAAGGGGCATGTGCTGAATCTGGTAAGAACCATATCTCAGAGAGAGTCTATTAAACATGAGCCATGGCTGCTTTGGGGAGATAGCAACAGGAATATTACCCCAATTTCTCTCTTCTTACCCTCATTGGTACCTCCCATTGCTGAAGCAAATAGCTATCAGAGAGCACAAGAATGAATCTGATGCAGAACTTAGATGTTAACTGTCTTAGCCTAAAATAAAGAACTGAAATGAGAAATAGACATTTGTTTGGGAATCAAAGAATTAGTTTCCTGTAGAAATTTAAAATGTTCCCCAATAAGGAGTAAAAGTTGGAGATTTTTATGAAAGAAAAGAGAAAGGTGTTAAAGTGCCGTCGTGGGGATCCAGTTTAACAACAGCACACAGGTGATGCAAAGGCAAGAGGCATTTATTTTCTGACTTAAGTCAGGGTCCAGCACTGACCTGGATCACCGGCGCAGCGGTTACATCAGGGCGAGAGAGGACCCCGAACCCCCCTGCAGTTTTTTTTTTTTTTATCCCTTAGCAAGGGGCTTGAGAGTACGTGCACTTACTTTGGTTGGCTAGTGAGGGCTAAGATATGAGGGTCTTATCTAGCTACTGAGAGGCTTTGTCAAGGACATGTTGCTGACCAACTGAGAGGCTTTGCCAAGGACATGTTGCTGGCCAATGGCCAGTGATGCCTTATATGGTTGGCTTCTGGCTGCTTGATATTCGCTAACAAAATGGTTATTATTTGTTATTTAACATTCCCCCCTTTTCTTTGGGCATTAAGAAAACCAATCTTGGTTTTAATAAGTCATCTTTCAAGGGAACCTGTAAATACTGCTGCTGTAAAACCATAGCCTGAACCACTGATAGCCTTTTGCGGATAAAGGCAATCAAGCGGTTTAGTATACAGGGGCCTAATGTAAGCATGATCAGGAGCAAAACTAGGGGTCCTGCTGCGGCGGAGAGGAGGGTGGTGAGCCAGGGAGAGGAGTTGAACCAAGACTCAAAACAGTTTTCCTGACTTTCCCCGCTCTCGCTTTCTTCTGGCCAGCCCCTCTCTTACTTTGGCCATGGAATCTCGAACCACCCCAGTGTGATCAGCATAGAAGCAGCACTCTTCTCCTAAAGCAGCACAAAGTCCTCCTTGTTGGAGGAATAGCAGGTATAGCCCTCGGCGGTTTTGGAGCACCACTTCTGAGAGTGAGGATAAGGACTTTTTTAGGCTAGAGATGGACTGTTCAATTCTGCTAATGTCTTTATCTATGGCTGTCCGTAGGCCTGCTATTTGGTGGTCCTGTAGAGCAAGGGAAGCTCCGCCTAGTCCGGCACCTGCTAACCCCAGGATGGAGGCCACTGTTAGTACCGCTCCAACTGCCCGGCGAGTCCGGGGGTAGCTGAAGTGGTTTATAATATCCTGGTCTGTGTGGTAGGTGAGTCGAGGATAGAGCATGACTAAGCGGCACCATTTGCTATTCTTGACTAGCACTGCCCCGGAGACACAAGAAGTGATGCAGACCCACCATGCCCCCCCCCCGGGGGTGCGTAATATAAGGAGTTGTTAGCCTGAATGGTGGAATTGCAACGGATATCAGGTGCCAGGCTAGACCTTGCTAAGCATGTGCCTGTCCCAAGAACTTCTTGCAAGGTGAGTCCCTGACGAGCTGCAGTCTTCCAGCGGCACTGCTTTTGGGATTTCCCAGCTACTAAATTATTGCTCGTGGCCCATCCTTCATAATAAGGGGGAGCTGTAACTAGGCATAACTAGACATTTGTTTGGGAATCAAAGAATTAGTTTCCTTAGAAATTTAAAATGTTCCCCAATAAGGAGTAAAAGTTGAAGATTTTTATGAAAGAAAAGAGAAAGGTAAGTTAAGTGGTTGAAGAAAAGAATTAATTTGTATTAGACCCTTCTTGATTATGCATATTGGGTGTTGATTCTATCCAATAAGAAAAGTCCACAATCACCAGCCCTTTCAGTCTGGATATCTGTTCTCCTGCTGGTTTCTCAAGCAACTGTTAAGGAAGCTTTGGCTTTGGAACTTTGTCCAGTACAACTTAAGATAGCAAGCTGTTTTCTTCTGGAAACCTCTCTGACCCCATTTAAAGATGGTCTCACTTACGTCTCTTTTTACAGTGCCCAGCACTATTGGGCAAATGGATTGTAACATCTCATCTGCATAAATAGAGATAGAAAAGTATTAGGAATTCATGGAAATAAGTTATTCATAATTTGGAGACAAGATTGAAAGAAAATTCTGACATAGTAGTGGCATTTGAGTGAGATTTTGACAGATGAATAGGAGGTTTTTAAGAGGAAAATAAAAGGGCATTCCAGAAAGAGAGAACAAAGCAAGGAGCAGAAAAATACTAACAGGACTGGTTTGGAAAAGTTTGGAGTTTGGTGTGACGGGACCAAGGGTTTGCTAGGGAAGAAAGGGCATGAGGTAAGCAAGGCAGAATGAGAACTACATGATGGTCATACTCTGGAGACTGAGTTGTATTTTCCAGGTGAATGGTCCTCAAAATGTGATCACTGGACTACCAACAGCAGCATGACCTGGAAATTTGTTAGAAGCAGATATTCTTGGGTCCAATCCCACATCTATTGAGTCAGGAAAACTGAGGATGAGCCCCAGCAATCTGTTTTATTAATGCTTCTGATGTGGATTAAGTTTGAGAAACTCTGCTCTAGTTATCAGGAATTTACAGAAGAGCTGTTATCAGAGGAGTGATGAGATCAGAGCTATATTTTCAAAATGTGGCTTGAGTGGGGGGTAAAAAGTATGTGGGGAGACAGAGGGTATTTTGTGAGTATTTTAATCATTTCTGGTGAAAGAACTATGAAGATGTTATTTGGGCAGCAAGAATTTAAAGTAATACCGGGCACGGTGGCATGCACCTGTAATCCCAGCTCTGGGAGGCCAAGGCAAGGGATCACTTGAGTCTGCAGGTTCGAGACTACCTCGGGCAACACAGTGAGACCTGGTCTCTTTTTTTTTAAAAAAGGAATTTAAAGTAAAGAAAGAGAGCCAGGTGTGGTGGCACGCCCCTGTAATCAAGTGCTGGGAGGCAAGAGGCCAGGGATCACTTGAGTTTGCAGGTTTGAGACTACCTGGGGAAACATAGTGAGACTTGGTCTTGAATAAAGCAGCCAGGCATGATGGCAGGTACTTGTAATCCCAGCTACCTGGGAGGCAGAGGTTGGGGATCGCTTGAGTCCTTGAGATCGGTACTACCCCGGGGCAACATAGCAAAAATAAAAAATAAACTAAAATAAATAAAATAAAATAAAATAAAATAGGAAGGGAAGGGAAGGGAAGGGAAGGGAAGGGAAGGGAAGGGAAGGGAAGGGAGAGAAAGATCAGCTTCCCCTCAAATATTCAAACAAACTTTCCCAAAAGGCACCACCTTGATAGCTGGAGCTAAGGTTAATCAAGACCCTGTGGGCTTCTGGAGAAACTATTATCATAACCTTAAAAGAATGCAGACTACCTAGTTATCGGTATCTCTCCACAAGTAATTTTTCTATAAAAGAAACATAAAACTGGGGGAACATCTAGAGGTAAGTTTTTTTTCCTACTGATGGGGATTATGTGGTGAAAATGAGGGACCATGGCCCCACCTTTGTAACACAGAATTAGGGTTGTACCATTTTGCCCTGGTGGGTGGAGACTTGGAGAAGGGAATTGAGTTTTCTTGCAAGGGGGACAGAGAGAGGGGATATAGAGAAGAGCACAGCTGCAGGGCAGAAGGGAAAAAGTGGCGGAGCAACAAGGAGGCTGGGGCCCTGCAGCTGCAGCTGCCATGTGCAGCAGTGGAGAAGGGAAGGAAGTCATGCTGTGGGCTTCCATCCTTAGTCTGGTTTGGTGAAAAGCCCAGAGAAATATGCTGAAGAAACTTGAGACTTATGTAATCTGACTTGGAAACTCAGTACTTGGAGACTTGTTTCAACTTAGAAACTGAAAAGCTTGAGGTTTGTCTGGAGACCTGAAAAGAACTTGGAGTGCTGCTGTTTTCAGCATGAGACAGCTAGAGTGGTTGCTATTGTTGTTTTAAGTAGGTGATTTGGACCACTTCAGGCCTGAAGCAAGAAGAATGCTGGGACTGTGCCTTTTGGAGACAAACAATGCTATCTTTGTTTTTATAATGGACCCTAGACCCCTTTTTGCTCCAGCAGCTTGCAAACAGCTCCATGAGTCAGCACAAGAAGTAATTTGCCAAGTTCCTCCATTGAAACGGAATGTACCAACACTTGGTAACCAAAACTAGACATGGAGACCAGAAGATGGTAATGTGCTCCAATGCTCCCCTTGCCTTGTTTCTGCTTTCTGTATCCTCATTTGCTTTTGCTTTGGTAATTGTAGCTTGTGACTTTTGCCCTTATAAACAAACCCCTGCTTAGTTTTGCTCAGGACTGCTCTCTTACCTGAGGTACAGTCTCAGGCCAGCTAATAAAGCTTTGAGATTTATTTAGAACTTTGACTCGATTTCATGTCTAGGAGTTACCCTTCAACAGTTTCTTTGTTTAGTTTGAATCCCTCCCTGCTGACTTGAAGGTGGCGTAGATGCCATCTTTTGGGTGTATGTGATCCATGTGCAGTATTTTGGACTTAGAGACTGAACTGTGTAGTAAGATAACCAAAGGGGTTCCTTGTAGCCTCAGTGACTCTTGCCTGTATTCTCTTTTAAGTGAGTAAATTTTGTTTTTGCCTCTTTTAAAGTAGTTTGGTCTTGCTACTTCACACAGCTGGGGATGAGCCTGAGAAGTGACTGAATTTAAAGGGCCAGCTGCTCTCACTTGTAAGTATAATTAAGTTTCCTGCTTTGCTTGTGTTGTTACACAGTTTCAATATGAAGTCATTCCCACTTTTAGCATGTGAGAACCCCCCCTTTTCTCTCTTTCTCTTTCTCTCTTTCTCTTTAGACCCTTACCCCATTACCTTAACAAAAGTTATAAAACTCTGATCTGTTCCATTGACTTTAGAATTTATGGCCATATATAAATTCTCAACATGTGCATTTTAAAATATTTTTTTATTCTCCTACTAATCTATCTGATATTGACTTGTTTGTCCAATCCAAGAAGAACCCAAAAGGTGGGGGAATGTTCATCTGTGTCCAACACAGGAATGGTGTCATAGATACCCAGTATGTAGGATAAGGAGAAGCCAAAGGTACCACCTAGACTATATTTTAATGTGCAATAAATGGAATATATTTTACTTTGTTATTTCCCCAGGAAATAGAACTGAGTATCTCTCCGTATTAAATAGACACTTCAACAAGGTGGCTTCTGCAATCCTTTTTAGCTCATGTGCTAAGCAATAAAGCTGCTGAATGACTGGCTGTCTTTTTAAATCTTTTTGTAAAGCAGCAGTTGGTGTGATAACACATTACTTTGCCTTGCTTCCCTTTCATTTTGTTCTCACCCTCACTGAGATGATCTTACATCTCAGAAACAAATTGTTAACATCATGATCTTTGTAATGCTTTGTTTTAGGAGAATCAGGACCCAATTAAGAGAATATAGTGACTAGCTCCCATATGGAAATCAAAGCAAGCATAACCAAAACCAAATCATAAGCTAAATGTAAGGAAATCCAGCAAAGGATTGCTTTTTGTCCTAATAACTGCTTTGGTGCAATGATTTATAAGAAGAAATATAAATTTGGCCTTCATTCCTATTGCTGGCAAAGTGTCTGGAACTCTTAGAATTTTCTAAATGCTGAGAACTATAAAAGATGTCTTTTGTTATGTTAAGGAAGATGAAATTTGGTGGCAAAAGGAGTCAATTATGTGACTATGAATGTTGAAATTTACAGTCCCACCCTCTGATCTCCAGGAAGGGGAGAAGAATAGAGATTGAGTTCAATTGTCATTGGCCTGTAATATTATCAACTCTGCTCAAGTAATGAAGCCCATAAAAACCCAGTAGGAAGGGGTTCAGAGCACTTCCTGGTTGGAGGTTTAGAGAAGAATTTACAGGGAAACTCTTCAGTTCTTTATCTGTATTTTTTTTAACTGACAGTTCATAAGTTACAGCCTTTTTAATAAATTGGTAATCGAATGAGTAAACTGGTTTCTATAATACTGTGAGCTTAATTAATCAAACCCAGGGAGATCATGGGAATCTGACTATTTAACCAATAATCAGAAGCATACATAACAATTTGGACCTGGGATTTTATCCTTGGGGTCTGGATCTTTAACCTGTGAAATCTGATGTTTCCTGGTGGGTAGTGTCATAATTGAGTGATTTGTAAGGCCACCCAACTAGTACTGAATGATCACTTGAATGTATGGTGCAGGAGTCAGGGGAGCAGGGAACATTGGAATTGAGCATAGAAACTTGCTATCTTTAGGGAAACCTCAAACAGTAACTCAATTTTAATTCCAATTCTCTTTTCCTTTGGAGAGAAGAGCATTTTGACTATCTAGGTGATCTAGCACTGATGCTGGAGAGGTGAAACAGAACCTCTAGGAAGAAATAACTACAGTTTGGTGGAGTATTGAAAATGCTTTCTCTAGGAGTGATGAAACCTGCAACCTACTTTTATTTTGTAGTAACAGTGAAATTAATACATAGAAACCCTACTTAAATGGAACCAGGGATCTAGGAGAGTGCGCACATGTAAAGAGCTGGCCGCAGAGTGTGAGAAAGGACAAGAGAGGGAGCGTGAGAAAGGACAAAGAGAGATTGCTCAGTCACGGAGTCTTCGGGCTGGTTTGAAGTATGCAGCAACAGCAGTTTATTGTCTAAGGCAGGGACTAAATGAAGGTTGAAGACACAATTTATGACCAGTTATACAAAGGAGACAAATGGCTAGGGTACAATAAAGTTGGGTAAAATATTAGTTCCTGTGAGATATTGGGGGCAGAGGGTTCACTCACAAACTGGTTGCTATCTCTTAAGGAATGTTTCTTAAGGTAAATATTGGGAGAATGACGACACTGCTGCCCACCAGAGGTCAATCATGCCATTTCATCTTCAGTGTTCTGAAGATATATAAGCGTGAAATGAAGTTTTTTTTTCACACAGCCTTAGTCCTGAACTGGTATCAGCCTGTGGCTCCTGACACCTTGCACTGTCTGCAAACTACAAGGAAATGATGTTGCTTCTTTCCTCCCAACCCCCAAGAGAAGGAAGGTGGGGTTCTGTCTCCAGTAGCAGCATTTTCATAGGCTGTACAAAGGGGTTGTTGTTTGGGGAAGTGCAAAAGGCCCTTTTTTCAAAAGGCCTTTTTCTTATTGTTTCTGAGTAAACCCATTTTCTGGCAAATGGTTTGATTTGAGGTCAGTATATTCTGTGTTGAGGAAATGTGATTTTCTTAATGTGATTTTCACAGCCAAGGTGGCAATGGTAAAGTCAATGATAGCTAAGCTCTATTGTAGTTAAGCAAATAACTACACACAAAATCAAGCAAAGATGTTGGCACACACAGTAGCTCCTTCTTCCTTCTTGTATCTGTGCAAGCATCTTCATCTCCTTTCTTTTCCCAAATAAACCTGTCCTTTTAAAATGTAGAAAAAGAAAAAAAAAGATGTTGTCCTAACATGATATATGTACACTATATGTATGTACTATAGGAAATGCCCAAAATCTCTTAAGAAAAAAGAAGTGAAGAACACAAACAATCTGTTCCTAGTAACGTTATGACTTTATTTAAGGCAGAAACAGAACACCTTCCACAGCTCATAAGAAGTAATCCAAAGGCTTAACGGCCATTTATACCATGAAGCTTGCCTAGGAACACACGTTATGATGCGGGTTTAGGAACTTCACAAGAATTAAACTTTTGTGCTTTTTGAAGCAATTTCTGCTCAAAGACCAGCAGATACAAATCAATCATAACCATAAAGTTTTTAATGAATATTTACCCTAAATTAAGTGTATAATCTGATTTTTTAAAAATATATCATTTTGTTTAAACATCTTTAACTCTTTGGACAAAGAAAAAGATTCTAGGTTTTCAAGCTCTTCAAACAGGACTTCCTCAGAGGAAAACAGCTTTGCACAGGAATTCATTTCTGAGAAGACCATAATGGAAATCCCTCTACCTACACCACAGAGAATAAGTATAACGTCTGGGCTACAGGATAACTTCTGGGGTACAGTCTGACTATCCTTCTAATCCTAGCACTTCTACTTTTTATTTTACTTTTTTATTAACTCTGTGACCTTTGTATCTCTCTATGCTCAGTTTTGTCAGTTATAAAAAGGGGATGCTAATAGAATCACACACAGACACGAAACTCTTACAAAATGAATACATAGTAAGCATTAGCAATTATTATTGAACCCTAAAACTTACATGTGTGCTATGTACATCTTTAGTACAATAAAAAGACATCTCATTTGCTACCTTTACAGAGTGACTACGTGACTGATTGGATAAATTGCCTCAATGACTTTTTTCTGATAGGGAGAGTAATTCCTTATTTCTAATAGTAAACTCTATTGTTGTTTTCTCTCTGTCCAGAGAGAGTATCAGAGAAAAATATTTTACGGGAGAAAACAAGGCATAGTGGGATTTAGGAAAAACTACAGTTACTGGCAAAATGATAATCTATGGGAAACTAAAGAGAGATTATTTATTGGTTAAAACTGGGAGGGGAATATATTTTAAAAAATACAATAACATCCAGAAGGAAAAAATGTTTAGAAGTGTGTGACATTACTATGATAGGGCAAGTGTCACTCATATGATAGCTTGTATGAATCAAGGGGGAACAAGGACCAGTTGGAAACTTGGTTAGTTCAGAAACCAAGTATTCTGGAATTCAGTTTTCCAAATCAATGTTGATGACTCCAGAATTGGTTTCTTTACTCTTGCCCCTGCCAAAGATTTAGGGAGTATATATATGCTATGCTGGATTATTAATCTTATTTATAAAACTTTATTAAACACCAACTATATATATACCCAGCTCTGTGTCTTGAAAAATAATAGCCTTAATTACCAATGTTTGCCCAAACTCTGCTCCTGGCTACTTCCCTGTCAAAGGGAAGGAAGGGAAAACAGAGGTCTGACTCTTCATTACCAAAACTCCTCCCCCAACCCCATTTCACACTAAGATTTCACCTTTGGGTAGAGATTAAAGGTCAAACAAACAAATAAAAAAACTAAAGGATCACCCCAGAGATGGTATAAAAAGAGGATAATTGGCAGCTAGAAGAAGGTGATTTCAGACCCAAAGATAACCAACTCCTACAATGACACAAGAACAGGCTCAACAACTCTGCCTCAAAATTAATACAAATCTTTGGAGGCTTTTTATCTTCCATAAAAAGTACTATTGCAAACACAACAGACAGCTGATTCTTACTTTTTCACAAACCACTTCTTCATAAGATGAAAAGTTTTAAAAGGTTGTGTCTGCATAAGAATTTAGATTAGTATTTACTTCTTCAACCATGTCATTTGAAAACTTGGCTCAAGATATCCTTCCAGGATTCTTCTTACTGAATACCTTTATCTTTGAGCTCCTGTTTGACGCGGTTCAGATAGTCAGGATCAGGGTAGCCAAAGCTGCAAAAGGAAAACACTCCTTAGCTTAATCACAAGGGGTTTTAGAGAATCCCTAAAGTAGATTCTCTGGTATTAACATTCAGTGTTGCAAACATCAAACATTCACAAGCAATTCTGAAGACAAATGACTTAAAACTACCTGTAAGTGTACAGATTTGAGTCATTTAGCTAATGAGTGAGTCTACCTATCTGCCCAGGACCTGCCTTCCAAGAAGGCTTTATTTTCATATCATAAATAAGGTCTCTCATAAGGTTATACATACTATATTTTTATGGAAGGTAATCATGCTATAGGAGAATTTTTAATTTTGTGAAGTTTGCAGAAGTCTCAGAATGTATTGCTTTTTGAATACTAAGGGTCTGCAGTCTTATCTGAGTTTTCTAAAGAACAACTGTACTGCATCTTATTCAACTTCAAAACCATTAAGCCTTTTTGCTAGTGTACAGGTACTGCTGGACTAGTAAATTTAGGATCTCTACAAATCCATGGTTTGAGAAGGGTGATCCTAAAGAAGACAAAATAAATAAAATTCCTAGGATTTACCCTTCAAACAGTCATGAAATCCCAAATTAAATCATCTTGGCTATCACTCATCTTGGATTTTGAAAATCCATACCCTTTGATACAAGATTTAATAACTCAGATACTTTGTGGTTGAGAGAATAGGTGACAGGACTAATCTTTCATCCTTATCTGCCCAGATCAGCATCTCTCAAAAGACTTTACTGAACCCAATTCTATTGCCATAAACAGCCACCTTATAGCCACATTCTCAAATTACCATAGTTTACTACCTCTAAATCTGTTTAGCATTCAGTATTTTTCAAAAGGTTCTCACCTTTGTGGTCCCCCAGAAATGCTGGTCTTATGGTGGATATCATTCCATGTAATGACATCTGAGACATTTAGTGTTCGAGAATATCCCACAGTGAAAATTAGTTTTTGGTCAAAGGCCCTACGAAGCAGTCTCAAAACCTCTTGTCCTTCGCCATTATTGGGCAAGTATGCAACTCGCTGTATTCCTTGATAGTAGTTTCCTGGGTTTGGGTGCGCTTCCTGTATGAAAACAGGAAAATATGAAAACAATTCTCATCTAAATTTTACCATGTAAATCATAAATACATCTGTAAGTGTAAATATGCCTGTATATAGTATGTATGAATATACATATAGATGTGTTCATATGCAAGTAGAATAAAAAAAGTGTTGAAGATTTGTTCATAGCTCCAATAATTGATATTTTTCTTCTCTCCTGAAACTGATGCTGGAAACACTATCCACTTTCGAATCTTCCCCTACTTTAATGCATAATTACCACCATATCACGCCTTAATAGACACAAAAGATAACTAGGTTATAAGCAACAATTGTTACCCTTATCACTGCATATGATCATAGAATAATTTCCTTGGAAATCCATTATCTAAACAGGAATAAAACAGTCTCATTTGTTCTGGTAATTCTAGCACAATGGAAAGAAACTCAGGTATCTCAGAAATACTTACTGTTTGTACGCCTCCTATCATGTTATAAGTAATCACAATGGTTTTATAGGACTCATAACCCGGAAGTGAATATTCTCCGATAGTGGCATGCATAGTTCCCTCTGGTTGATTTCCTTTCTGGATACCGTAGAAAGTCTGGCAGACAGGACAGGCCGGCTTTTGTGCCATGGCCTTGTTGATACAAAAACTGCAGAATTCGTGCTTACACTTCGGCAGCACATGTTTGTTAGTAATAATGTCCAAGCAGATGGGACATTGGTCCTTTTTCTCATCCACTCCTGCAGGCCCAGAACTGTCAGAAAGCATGAATGTTGGTGAAGTTATTTTTGAATCGTTATAATCAACATCCATGGGTGTTTCATGGTCTTCATTCTGCTTCTCTCCAGTTAATGGGGACATTCCCACTCTTTTTAACACATATTGCTTGGCCTCTGCAAGGTGTTTTGGCAACCCAATCAATGTCATGGACTCCTGAGTCACCTGAAAGTGGATATGTGGATGCCTTTCTCTAAAGTCAGCAGCAAACCTGTCTTCATGTAAGTGCTTTCTCTCTTTCCCCAAAGACTTTAGTGAAAAAATTTCTCTGGTCACTTGACATGAGACCTGTTGATAGGCATCGATGAAAGCTGCATAAGCATGCACAGACAGGTCTAACTCCCTGTCACTGGGTTCAAACACAACTAAGGTCTTCTGACCTTGCAAAATGTGATGTGGAGTCTTGTACTTTTGTTCTATCTCTGATATCTTCTGGCGTAATTCAGGTTCTAAAAGCTTACAGCGAGCAGTATCAACTTCAATTCCTTTCATCATGTACCCAGGAGGTGATATTTTCACAGGTATCTTCACAAGATTTTCAGTGGTTTGGGGGGCAAAAAGGTGTTTGGTAGCTGACATGTCACTTTGGGTCCCAGAGGGAATTAATGTTCTTTCTTTCTCCTTTATAAGGATGTTAGTGAATTGGTGATTCAACTCTGGTTTATCTGCCTGCTTACTGTCTGCTAAAAGGTCACTCAGCTCCAGAATTTCTACAGTCTTCTGAAATTCACCGGTAAAACACTTGGCAGCTGCTTCAGGGTCACCTGAGTGACCTGACATGAAGTATAAAGAGACCATATTCAGAGAGCTCTCCTGAAATTTTATCTTTACACCAAATTGTTTCTCTATTGAGTTTATTTTATCAGGAAAGTTATCTATGAAATATTTAAAGTGAAGTAAAGGAACTTCCAAATGGTTTTCTTCTGACTTGGTTTTTGATTCAGAGGGAGAAACAGTGCTGCCCCAGGCATGTTGGTAGAGGGGCACCTTCTCCCTTGTCAAAGCAGAAGATTCCTGTTTGTGCCCACTGTCCAAGAGTTGGTCACTTAAGAAGCAATGTATTTTTTCAATATCTCTGAAGTCACCACACACCTTCTCAATTCCATCGTCACCCTTGATTCTTTTGGTATTGGGGCAGAGAGTGGTTATGTGATCCCTTTGCTCTTGGGAGAACAGCTTGCAGTTCAGCTCCGCTGTGACGGTAAGAAAGATCTGCAATTTTAAAAGAAACAAGGAAAATCTTTCAGACATCCAGTCCTACAGTTTCCTTTCAGGAGGACTTTAGAGACCAGAGAAACAATCACTGTGTCTTTTCTTATCAAGATGACACCTTCTTCCTCACTATTTTTGCAAAGGACATAGCATGTTATAGTCTAGAGGCTGCCAGCACCGTCTGCAAGTCAGAATCACTTGGAAGAAGGAAAAAAAACAAAAGCCAAGTCCAAGGCACATCCCAGAGATTCTGATGTTAGAACCTGGGCATGAACATACTTAAAAAAAAAATCTTTGGACAAAAAGTCTGGGTTCTGGAGCTGCCACTATCTGGCTAGTCTTGGAAATGAAGTGGGTAGAAGGTAATTCCTGCTTTCTGGACAAGCTGTTGTGGTGTGGACCTAGGAGGAAGCGATATATTTGAGGAGGGTGTTTGTTCCTGTCATTAATTTTTCCCTTCCTCAACTCCCTCTTTTTATCATCACCATCGCCTAAATACCTAACTGCATACATTGTTGCCTGGCCCACTAAACTCTGGCCTTTACTAAAAACATAAAACCGACACATCAAATTAGACAAAAAGGACAGAGGCAAATTGAATATAATATAAAAGCAAATTCTAATGTTTTATTCTCCCTCAAGGTTTTTGCACATACTGTTTCCTTTATGGGTAACATCTTTCCTCTAGCTCTGTCTTTAAAATATTTCTTGAATCCAGCTACTTCTTACACCTCCATCAAGACCACCCAAAAATCCAAGACATTATTATCTTGTACCTGGCCCACTGGACTCCCTCCTAACTGGGCTCTCTGACCTTCAGCTCTATCCCCTTTCACTGGGAGCTCTCCAGAAAGCTGCCAGAAATGTCCTTTAGAAATGTAAATCTGAACCCACTGAAGTTGCTTAAAATCATCTGATAGATCCCCACTTAAGGTAAAATCTAACATTTTACCTTCATGGCCTAAAGATGTCTTTTGGGGTACTTCCCCAACATCCTTTTAGTACTTTTCCTTCCTCACAGCCCTCTAGTCACACTGGTCTGAATCCCTATGGATTCAGGATGTCAGCTCCTGTCTGGAGAGAAGAGGAAAGTGCATTTTTGTACCCAAGTGTCTGTCTGCCTAGAACATTCTTCCTTCAGAAATTCACTTAGCTAGCTAGCTCCCTTAATTCTTCATATTTCTACTACATGTCACCTCATTTCAGGTTTTTCATGATATTCAATTTAAAATAGTGTTGTCACAGCCCTTTATCCTGCTATATTCTTCTGACACTACAGACAGACATTTTAACTTATATCCACTTGTTCACTGTTATTGTGTTTCCCTCATTAGAACATATAGTACCTGGAGACATGGTCGGCTGTGTTCCAGACTGTCAACCCAGATCTTCTGACAGTGCCTGGGGTATATGGATAGTAGACAGATGATACTGTTTAATTGTATGACTCTTTGCTGACTGACACCTTCTTATTATTCTGGTCTCAGTCCAAGTGTTTCCTCCGCCAATAAGTTGTTTCTGATTTCTAGTCAGAAACAACAACACTTCTGTGCCGAAGTCTTGTCACTCTCTAAAGCAAACCTCTATTATATTTTCTACTTAGCATACACATTTTGAAGTTGTTTTATTTACTTATTTATTGTCTTTCCACGAACACCACTCTCCTCTTCCCCTCAACTTCCACCAAGGACCTTGTGATCACCTCTGTGTCCCAGTGCATAAAACAGTACCTGGTTCACAGTAAGTCCTCTGCAACTGGTCATTGGATCAGTAATAAAAGATATGGTGACCTGCTTTCAATACTTACCTTTTGGACATAGGAATCTACAGCATTAGGACTGAGGTCTCCATTTGTATGTTTTTTTCCAGATCTCACCCCTTCTTGTGACTGTGTCAATGAAGACTTTTTGGGTCTGGTACTCTTCTCTGTTGACTTTTCAGTTGGTTCCAGGGAAATAGTCACATCTTTGTTGTCGATCAAAGTATGGTGCTCTTGTTTTCCCAACACTCTCTCTTTAGCTTCAGTGGAGGAATTAAACATACACATACACAGAAATGAGAGATTTCAAATCCTCTATGCATCTGTTTCCTGTACCAGCGCTTTCCCAGTAATGTCTCCACTCTATTTACTGGAAAGTTAGGCTGGCAACAGAGGACGTAAGATCAGAACTCTAAAATGGGGAGTTTTAAGTATATTGTGGAAATAAAGCTTAACATTAATGGAACGCTGTCTACTCATTAAAAGTCATGTTTCTGAATCTGTCCTGGTTTCCCAGTTCAGTGATACAGAATAATATTCATTATATAGAGCTAAGCGGAAAAAGCAAGAATTGAAAGTGCAGACTGAATTTTGTAAATATTTCTGCGTGTTAGAGGCTGGGCGTGGTGGCATGCGCCTGTAATCTCAGCACTGGAAGGCCGAGGCCAGGGATCACTCGAGTCCGTAGGTTCGAGACTACCCTGGGCAACATAGTGAGACCTAGTCTCAAAAAAATAGCCAGGTGTGGTGGCGCACGCCTGTAATCCAAGCTACCTGGGAGGCTCAGGCTAGGGATCATCTGAGTCCGCGGACTAGGGACTACCTTGGACAACATAGCGAGGTCTAGTCTCTAAGAACACAAAACAAAACAAAACAAAACAAAAAATATTCCTGCATGTTTACTATAGTCATTAAGAAAAGGTTGGAAATACACAAAAAGTGTCCACATTGTTTATCTCCATCTGGTGTCTTCTTCCTTCTTGTCTCTTTATTCTGCTAAGCATAAACTACTTTTATGATTCTCAGAAATAATGGAATATTTAAAACATAGCAGAGGAATTTCTAAATAACAGGAGTTGACAAGGGCTTTGGAGGTAGGGAAAGGTGTTCTTTTGAGATCTAGGAGAAATAGGAGGCATGGGACTAGATGCTGGAAAGTCAACTTGAAGGCACAGTTAGACCACATATCCCACTGGATACTTCCGGGCTTTCAGCTCCTGGGGTTGAGGTGAGAGTTGGGGGGTAGGTGCTGGCGTTTCTAGGCGGCCAGAACCTGCGTCCCCAGCTATTCCTGCCACTTGCCAGAAGGTGCGTAGTTCCCCCTCCGTCCTAGGTCACAGAGAACAGGGTCGGCCTCGATCCCCGAAGCACTGGGCCCCCGTAAAGGCTTTTGGAACCCAGCCCGTCCCCAACTCACCTGCCCTTTCCCTGAATTGCACCACAAAGGTGCCCGGGTTTCCGTCAAGACGCCGGACAGAGCACTCCCCGCCGCCCGAGGCCCGGCTCTGGAAGTAGGCTTCCAGCTTGCGGTGTAGCCTCTGGCCCTGCTCGGACACCCGCACGAGCAGCGGGGACGGCGGGCTGGAGTTCGAGGCCATGGCTCTGGGTGTCGGGCGGGCGCAGCGTCGGGGCTCCGGCCGCAGCTCGCCCAGAACCGCCGCGGACTGACGACCCGCCCCTCCCCGCCGCCTCGGGCTGCAAAGTTTCAGTTTCGCTTTCCCGGCGATCTCTTCTGGTTCCCGGCAGAGCCGCCCTCCCCGCCTCGGTCTGGGGTGTCAGGTCAGGTCCCCAGTTCCCGCTGGCGCTGGACACCCTCGCGCCTCCTGCGCGGCGCTCAGATCCGGGTCGGGTCTCCCCGGGTGAGGTGTAGAGCGGTCGTCTGGTTAAGTCAGAGAAAGTAAGTTTCTGTCTTCCGAGTCTGTGATTCCTCTAATTCTTTATTGTTTGTCGCGAATATGTAATTAACATTCTGAATTCAGATTAGACTTAACCTACATTAAAAAAAAACTTGAATTTATTCAGTTGCATTATGTCGTTCCACCTGTTGCCTCCCTCCAACTCCGCTTTCTCAGTCCTCTTTCTTTGATTTGGCCAAAAGGACTGAACTGCGAGGCCCCGTGTGCAAAGAAAGGGCCGCATCTCACCCAGCTGGTAAAGGCAGGGGGGTTGTGACCAGAGAAGCAAATTTCTTGGGAACCCCAGGAGGAAGTTTGAAGCAGCTTTTAACAGGCGTATAAGGGTGAGGGGAGGAAGTGAAAGTGTGTGACCCATCAGATCTTGTGGGATTGCGAGGCCTGAGGCACAGAGGGGTCCTTGAGGCCTTCCAGAAGATGAGATGACTGAGGGATCTAGATCAGTGCTGTCCAACAGCAATACTGTGGAAGCCATATATATAATCTCCAACATTTTAGTAGCCAGCGTTTAAAGTGTAACAGGTGAACTTTATTTTGAAGATATGTTATTTAGTGCATATCCTGCATTTAAATATTTTGGCATGCAATCAATCAGTGTTAAAAATCTATGAAGGGCTGGGCATGATGGCGCATGCCTGTAAGCGGCAGCCTAGGAAGCTGCGGCAGGGACTAGGGATCGTGGTTCGAGTCCTGCCGGGGGCACGTAGTGAGACCTAGTTTCAAAAAAATAGAGCTGGGAGTGGTGGCGTGTGCCTGTAATCCCAGTTTCCTGGGAAGCTGAGGCTGGGGATGGCTTGAGTCCGTGGTACCCCGGGCAACGTGTGCCTGTGGTTCCACGGGCAAGACCTAGTCTCAAAAACCAAAAACCTATGCTTCTTTTTGTAATACTAAATTTTTGCGATTCAGTTTATGTCACACACCACATTTGGTTGGAGCTAGTCGCATTTCAAGTGGTGGAGAGTTTAATGTGGCTAATGGCCACCTTGCTTAGCATAG
Organism: Uropsilus gracilis; assembly: GCA_004024945.1. NCBI lineage: Eukaryota > Metazoa > Chordata > Mammalia > Eulipotyphla > Talpidae > Uropsilus > Uropsilus gracilis. The sequence goes on from PVHY01015850.1 coordinate 17,402, forward strand.
GTTTAGATGGTGAAAGATCTTATAGGGAGAAATGGAAGATTGCAATCAGAGAGAGCAGGAGGGGACACATCCCAGGTGCATTTGAGAAAGCTGGTGTTGAGAAGGAAATGTGGAGGATATGTTTCCAATCAGGAATGTGAATGGAGGCAGATACCAGAGATAAGGCTTGCACAAGACTGGTGAAAACTGGAAATGGATTAGTCTTTATGGAGAAACAATTTGGCTCAACTGTCAGAACCAAAACTACATATACTTTATGATTCTGCGTTTCCACTTCTAGAATTTGTCCCATTGACTTAGTAGCACCTGTGTGAAATGACTGGTCTACAAAGTTGTTCTCCACAACCCTCTTTCTTAACGATAGCTAAAGATTGTCATTCCACACCCAACTCCTAACAGAAACTCTTTAAATGTCCATACATAGGGGTGATTAGAAGTTAAATAATATATAGTGCACCTATACATGGAATGCAGTAAGTGGTAAAAAGTATGAAGAAGCTGTGTGCTAATATGGGAAAATATCTGGGATACATAAATGGAAATGGCAAGGTGCACAGGAGTATTTATAAAATGCTACCTTTTATGTAAAAATACCTCTGAAAGCATTAATCAGAAACTTAACACTGGGAAATGAGTTTATTTAGATGGTAGGGGGGAGCCTTTTGCACTTTTAAACTTAAGCCAGTAAATGTAATATCTATTCAAACTGTAAAAAGTAAAATTAAATGCTTTTTAAATCCTTAAAAAGAATGTATTGCCATAGCTTAGGCAAGAGGCCATAAGGCTCTGGAGTGAAGTGATGTCCGTGACCAAAGAGGGTAGGGACATATTTGAAAGTGATTTAGATGATCAGGATCTGCTGATGGTTTGATATCAGACTAAAAGGATTTCTGACAATCAGGGGTAAATGGTATATCATTTACTGTGTGAGTGGAGTTCAGGAGATTGAGCCTGGCTTTTGAAGCAGTTGGGTGAGGGTAGGGAGTAAGGGTGAGGGGGTGTGAAAGTAAGGAGGTTATGGGTTTAGTTTTCAGTTTTTACAGGCTGTGATTGAGGGGCCTCTCTAGATGAAGTTGAACAGGGTGGTCTGGGCAAGCCATAACCTGGGATCATTTTGTGGCTGGTTGTTGGAACCATGGGAGTGGGTGAGATCACCCTTGGAGGGCAGGTGGAATTAGCTGAGAGTGCTCTTAGGCAGAATCCTGGGGCAAATGGTTAAGAGGTGGATTTTTATCTTGAAATAAATCATAGAAAAAGACCCTTAAAGGAAAAATGAGACATAGCAAGAGAACCAAGGGAAGATAGCCTAGAAGAAGCAGAAAAAAAAATTTTTTTTTCCGGAGTCAAAGAGTGAAATTGGTATAGTGAGGAGATCAGTAAAGGTTAGTACAAAAGACAGTCTAACAGGGTGAGTGGCTTGGAGGAGTGCTGGGGGTGACATATGAGCCAGGCTGTAGAGGACTGAGCAGGCAGCTGCATGGAAGAGAGTCACCTCAGTCACGCTGCCCAGGAAGACAAAGGCACACAGCAAGATCTTGAAAGTTGGTAGAATTTTTGGCTGTTGTTTTTAAGATGGGAGAGGTTGATTATTCTGGGCAATATACTCCTTACTTCTAATTTCTTTGGGATTCAGTGAATGTCAACCCCACCATCAAGTCTATCTCTTGACTTTTAAAACCTAGTCTGAGGAAGAAAACCATTCCATCTAAAGAAAACACGAGCCCACCTAAAGTTTGCAGCCTAAACACAATGGTCTTCCCTCTTTTCTGAAAACACCAGTGCCCTCTGGAGGCGAACTTGTCTCCGCGTGTTAAGATTGTACTGGACTTACAACTGCTTTTCCTGAGAGAAAAACAGTGCTTTGGTGGTATAGATACACATACAAAATTTTCTATTGCAGAGGCAGGAGAAATCATTTCAGAGGCCTAAAGGCAGCTATTAGAAAAATATGGACAACTGTGTCTTTAAACATTTTTATCATCACTCTAAAAATTCAGCCTTTAATTCCTGCCTGTTTGATGGAAAATCATTAAGATATGTTTCCCCAAAGGTTCTGATTTTTAGCCAGATATTTCCCTTCCTAAGTAGATCAGGAATATTTACCACAAACTCAGTAACACACATCTTTCACAAACACAAGTCCAGTGCCCTCTTTCTTCAGATACTCCCAAAGGGTCCTCACTCACTCATAAGGATGGTTTTACCTGAATGGTCTTTGAATACTGTGTTCACTCTTAAGCATTCAGTGTCATCCTTCTTTTTCTAAAACTGAGACTACTCCATCCTTGCAGGCCTAGCTTTTGTATTACTTTCTTCATAGAACTTTTCTCCTGTAACCAGCCCTACTTTTTACCTTCCTTGTACCGTTAGTATGATTCCAGTTGGATATTGTCAAAGATTGAAGGTAAACAATAGCAGCATAAACAATTTAATCATCTTCACCAATTAGATTAAAAACAACCCAAGATCAGAAATGTTTATAGGCCGGGCACAGTGGCTTGTGCCTGTAAGCTTCAGTCTATGAAGCGGCCGGGCCTAGGGATCGCGGTTTGAGTCCCGCCTGGGGCCTGTAGCAAGACCTAGTTTCAAAAAATAGCCGGGCGTGGTGGCGCGTGCCTGTAATCACAGCTACCTGGGAAGTTGAGGCTGGGGATTGCTTGAGTCTGTGGTACTCTGGGCAACGAGAGCCTGCGGTTCCACGGGGAAAAAAAAAAAAAAAATCATGTTTAATTTCCTCTGGTGTAGTCTTACCAAATCCTCTAAGATGCTGCTCAGTACTTATTGTATTCTTTCTGTTCATCCCTAGAAGTGGAGTACTTATTGTATTCTTTCTGTTCATCCCTAGAAGTGGACGACAATATTTGGGAACTATGTTCAGAAAAAGAGGAGAGTGTAAACATTTAAAAAACCCAGAGAACTCAAGGATGGATTCTTTCCAGGTAAAAAGCATAATGTATATAAATCATGAGTACTGATCAGTCCATGATAAGTTCTTTCTAAAAGCAAGAAATATTCAATTATACCTGGCATTCTCCAGTGGGGAATCATAAGTGTGCTGATCTAACCAACAGACTCAGGAGAGTATGAGGGTGAATGATTTTTTAAAATGTCACTTCAATATCACTTTGAATCTATCCATTTAGCAATTTTGCTTTTGGCAGGATGGAGTGGGGGAAGGAAGATGATGAATAAAAACAAGAGAATAGAGATATCACCTCATTGGTTTAACCTGAAAATTCCACATTAAGATATGGGTCATGAAATAATTGAACATGAGTGCTTACTGATGCAGGCGGATGTAGCTGATAAGGCACATGTCCCATGTCATCTTTTCTATCTGGAGAAACTCTACTGGCCTTTGGAGAGGTCTGTCTGAGAGATTTGGGTTATTTTTGTGTGCGGCTTTTGGGCCTTTTCGAGTGCTAATCTCTAACCCTTCATCTGACCCTGTATTAGAGGTGTATTGGCCTCTTTTGAAGTGGATAAAATCAGTGTTTGCTGCAACACTTAGTAGTTTAGAGATTCAGACACAGATTAAACAAATGAGCTAACACCCTTCCCCTTACACCCAACGCTTTTAACAGGGTTTCTGTTGCTTTGTGTTTATGTCACCATATTTATAATTGGTAATCTATGACCATTCGATTTCAATTCTTTCTTAACCTCCTTCCATTTTTTCACAGGGTGTTGGAGAAGCAGCTTACATTAAGAAATCAGGTAAGGTGACCTCACTCTCTCTTATTTTAGCAAACATTTCCCCTTTGGAGAAAGGGAAACACAGAAGGATGACGACTCTCCCACAAGCTTTCAGGGACATGTTTGTGTTGTGACCTGCATGTGACTCAGAAGGGGACTGCTTTGAGGTGGATGTTCTTTTAGGACTTCCTTTGATCCTTTCCTTTGCCTAGAATTTGTGCGTGTCTTCTGGTCACAATCCTAAAGCTGACATGGGCTGGAAAAGGGGACCCAGTGAATGTCTTCCTGCTCAATGCCCTCCAAGAACCAAATGGAGCCTGCCTAATCAGAGGGTTGACCCATTAAGGTTATCAACCAAAGGATGGACCAGTTGGTTCTGACTACTCTGAGTTGCTTCCACATGAGATCTTTCTAGGTTCTTACATTGGAAATGAGAGTTGAAATAAAATTTATTTAATTACCCTTTGTAATCTATTTTAGAATGCACATTTTTTCATATATCTCTGAAGTGAGGTTATTTCCTACCAATCACTCAATAGTGTGCCATGATTTTAACTGGCATAATTTTTCCTTGTTCATTGTCATGTAACGATGCCTTAGACTCCCAAAAATATTATGTCACAACTTTTCCAGGAAGCAGTAACTGAGGTGGAGCTAGCAGTGCAGCAATTTACTGTGAAAGGAGAGAGAATCTGATAGAGCTCTGCTTGCCTTTTGCAGGGGTTGGGGTGGGGGTAATAGCCTTGACCATAGATGGAAGCTTCCTCAGCATAGGATGACTTTGGAACCTAAAAGGCTAATAGCTGAAGTTAATTATCTCACCATGTTCTCCGCCTTTCATACCACACACAGGGGGATCACAGCAGCACATATTCTTTCCTGCCAGTAAATAATGTTTAATGAGTAAATAATGTTTAATGAGTTCTTTAATTCCACCAAAATTGTGCCATGGCATTAACATATGACAAAGAATTTTACACTGTGTTGCTGACAGTGCTCTTACCTATTTGCTGCACCTTGCTCCCAAAGAAACATCCCCAAAAAGTTGCTAGTAGAAGTTGGATAACTGTCTCTGTTCTTTTCCCCTTCTGGTGACATAACTCTGAGTCATATGATCTAGCTGTGTACTGTCCCCCAGTGGAGTCAGCTTCATTGCTTCCAAACATACCCTTTGTTGTGCCTTCTTTTCCTATCTTTCCCACTTTGCCCTCCCCACCTCATTGCCCTGGTATTTTCTAGGGTCACATGCACTTCCCTACCTCAGAATCTGTTAACTAAACTAGTAGTTGGCTAAAGCAAATAAGTTAATGAATAAAGCCTCTATCTATTTTTGACTCATAATTAAGTCATTTCCAATACTTATGCCTTAAGGCTGGGTCTTCCCAAATTTACAATTTTTATGTAGATTAATTTTTTTTGATCTTCATAAACACTCATAGACAGTTTTTTTCATCATCATCATCATCATCATCATCATCATCATCATCATTGTATTGTAGTAACTACCACTTAACTCTACACTAGTCAGGAGACCAAGCATATCCATGACCCACTGTTGCAAAGTCTTCTGGATGTCCTTGGTCCAAGTCTAAATGAGAAGGACGGGGCCTAGAGGAAATTCATTTCTTTTGTACATAACAAACTCAGTATTCTAATGTAGGTGGAATTACTTTTTTTTTTTTCAAAGAAAACTTTGCGTGTTTCTTTATTTTTATCTCTTCTCCTTTTCCAGTGACTGGTGCTCTTGAGGAGAACTATACTTTGCCAATTCCCATCACTGACAATAACTTCAAAATTTTAAGAAATAATCAGAGTCTGCTATGTGAAGTCCTCCAGAATAAATTTGACTGTATCTCCACCCTGGTTTCTCCAGCCCGAGAAGGTAACAAGTCTCTGCAAGTCTTCAGAAAAATGCTGATTCCTGGACTTGAGTTGTCTGTCTGGAAGGATGACCTCACCAGACACTCCGTGGATATGGTAGTGAATGCAGCCAATGAAGATCTCATGCATGGAGGAGGCCTGGCCCATGCCCTGGTGAAAGCTGGTGGCTTTGAAATCCAAGAAGAGAGCTCAGAATTTGTTAACAAACATGGTAAAATAGCAACTGGTGAGGTAGCTGTCACAAAAGCAGGGAGGCTTCCCTGCAAATTCATTATCCATGCTGTTGGGCCTCGGTGGGATGAGAAGGATGAAAAAAGATGTGTCCTTTTATTGCAAAATGCCATTACAAATGTTCTGAAACATGCCACACATGAAAGGACAGTAGCAATTCCAGCTGTGAGCTCTGGGATTTTCCATTTCCCTCTACATTTGTGTACTGCGACCATTGTGAAAACTATCAAGTACCACTTCCAACAAAAGCAACTGAACACTTGTTTAAAAGAAGTTCACCTGGTAAGCAATGAGGAACCTACTGTTGCTGCTTTTAAAGCTGCTTCAGAAATTATTCTAGGGTACAATGAACTGGAACCCTGGGAGGATCAAGAAGCAATGACTCTTAATACAATGGTGGTGAACAACCTGACTCTCCAAGTTGTCCAGGGCTGCATTGAACATCAGAAGGTGAGTCTGTTTCTGCTTTCCTGCACTGCGGAAAGGGATCCTTAAGCTCTTGATTATCTCTCAAGCATGTCCTGAGAATACACTGTTTCAAACATTGTTTGGAAAACATATTGTTATGGTAGGAGTATGTACATCAGATATAGAACATCTGTATTCAAATACTAGTTTTGCCATTTACTAACTGGGTGACTTGAATTGAGTTGCTTTAACTTTTGGCCCTTGGTTTTATGATCTGTAAAATTATGATAATCATAGCATTTATGTCTTAGACCTGGATAAATATACATAAAGTACTTAGACTAGAGCTTGGTATATAAGTGCTTAATAATTATTATTGCTTCATTCTTTTTTAAATTTATTTTAAATAATTTATTTACATATACATATATTTCCTATCATTGTAATCCCCAGGGGTCACCCACTACCTCCCCTCCCTGGCTGCTCCAGCTGGTGCCCCTCCACCCCCCCAGTTGTGTATTTTCATTTGGTTGTCCATATATTAGTGAAACCATTTGGATTCTGTCTTTTTCTTTCTGACTTGTTTCTGTTAATATGATTTATCCTAGGTACATCCATGTTATCATAAAGTCATCAAATTTGTCATTTTTAGTTGATGAGTGGTACTCCATTGTGTATATATACCACATCTTTTTCATCCGTTTGTCTGTTTGGGACATTTGGGTTGTTTCCATGCCCTTGAAATTAGAAACAGTGCTGCAATAAACACCCAAGCACAGGTGTCCCTTTGTACCCTCATTGAAGTCTCCTTTAGGTAGATTCCCAGAAGAATGATTGCTGGGTCAAATGGTAGTTCCATTTTCATAGTTTGAGGATCCTCCACACTGCAGTGTCAGAGTGTATCTTTCTTTCTGCATCCACATCAGCACTTGTTGTTGCATTCTGAGTATATTGTTCTGTACCAGAAACTGGAGAATACAAAGTATAATTCAGTTCAGGTTTCACTGGAGGAATCAGGTATTTCTGGGTGATACAGTTCCTCTGCTAAACAGAGAACACCTTGAGGATGAGGACCATGGTCTATTCATCTCTAAGCCCAGAACCCAGTTTGGGTGTTCCTCTAGGTGTTCTGCAAATTATTGATAAATAGATGAGCCGGGGAGGTATACCAGGGAGTAGAGACTGCAGCAGAGGTAGAGAAAGAAAATATTGCCACATTCCTTTCCTTTTGAGTCAGTGGTGTCACACTTAGGACTTTACTGTCACCATAGTCAAACAGACTTAATTGTAAGTGAAAAATATACCTCTCATCCTGTAATTTATTGAAGCAATAAAATACATAATTACTCATTACCCCTTAAATGTAACACTTAGTCTTGTTCATTGCCCCTTAAATATAGCACTTATTGTCTACAAAGCAACTTGAAAGAAGACTGAGGGGACCTGATAAAATAATTAGTTGATTAGTCATTGACATGATAATTTAAAATTCAAGCAGCAGCATCCCAGTTGAACAACTTATCCTTTAAATAAAAATTTATTGTGTTTATTTCATCAACTTTAGAAACTTCACATTTTTAAAGGGTGGCAACGCCTTCAAATTGCAAATTTTGATTGCATTTTCAAAGTGACTCATTCACAAACATTTATGAGAAGTTATTCCCAAAGGGAACTAAAGTCATCAAGATGACTCAAGGGAATGTAGACATGGGGGGAAAGAAAGATACACCCCCACTTTAGCATAGCTCTGGTGGCTAAGTAGGAGGTGATATTACTTAAAGATGACCCATGTATATATGCAGTTCATTTTTGAAAGAACGGATGAGTACTAGTAAAGTGATTATCAGTAGGATGGATGGGTGAATGGGGATTGGGGATCTGGGGAGCCCACCAAGGAGACCTGCTTTTCTCTGATGATCTTTTTTATTTTCTTTAGCAGTGTACTATTTACCTTAAAATAATACACTCGGAAATAGAAATTTTCATGAATGTTTATTTCTATTTAAAACAAACTAGAAAATTCACATAGAAATAACAAAAAGCAGTGACAGTCATCTAAAAGAACGAAACCGTTTGATAGAGCTTAAAACAAATCACAAGGAATTCTCAGTCTAAAATATGGAAAGTATAAGCCAACAAGACACTGATAGATAGATGATAGATGTTTGCAATAAAAATCATATCGGTAATACTTTATCCAGTTTCTGAAAAAGACTCATACCAATCAAATGATAACATTTTCGAAATGAGACTTTATTATTAAGTGATCTTTTGTGGATTTAGGATCTTCAAAAAGTACTTTTTAAGGCTTTTCTGGTAAATTATTAAATTACCAATTTTAGAAAAAGTAATTTAGCAATAAGTCCTGTTCATTCTTTTCTCTTTCAGACAAATGTAATTGTTAATTCTGCGAGTCCAAAAGGTGATCTGAAGCAGGGATATTTGTCACCATCAATTCTAAAACAAGCAGGAAAAGAAATGGAAAAGGAATTAAGCAATACAATGACTAAGATAGTTCAAGATTCTCAGTTGGTACTGGTCACAGAAGGATTTAAATTACCCTGTCAGTATGTGTATCATGTGTTGTGGAATTCAAAATATGATAGCCGAGAAAAGGTAAGGTCAAAATAAGTTTCTTTTTCTGTAACTCAGTAGTTTTTGTAGCCTTTGTTGAATTTCTATTATGTCATTACATATATGATGTATTGTTAGGGGATGTAGTCCCCATTTACTGTCATGCCTATGAATACCTGAAATTCGGACTAAAGTGTTGTCACAATTTACCTTAAGAAGTTTAAATTAAAATGTTATGTATGTCATGTCTAAATTTTAAATGGGAAGCCTGCAGAAGGACAGAGAAACATCAGGGCTCTCAACACCACTAGCTTCATCACACATAGTAGTAGGCCTTGGGATCAACCTCTCCATATTTCCCTCTGTTAAATCCAGGAAGACTGGGATTTCCCTTCCAAACCCATTTCTGCCTGATCTACTACCTGTGTTCTCTTTTCACCTGTGCTTGCAGTACAGATTGACTTTCTGGCCAGTTCTGCATGGGAAACACATAAAACATACTCATTAAAGAAAAGGAGGAAGAGAGAAATTTAATACTCCTCTCTGCCTTTGTCTTTATTTTGTCACCATTCTTCTCTTGTATACAGAGAGCCCTCTGGTACACATTGGTCCTCCAATTACTATAAACCCTCAACTTTCCACATTTCTTTCATAGACAGTCTTTCTGTATTAGTCTTCAGTTTGTATGGTGAAAGTTGATGGACATTTTGAATCTGCCAACTATATTAGCACTTTTCAAGGAGAAATTGCATGGCAAATTGAATACACACTTAATTATTTTAACTTCTAACTCCTTTATTAAACTTTCAAGGGTGTTTTATGTTGACCTGGAAGTAGCAACGGAGTGGGGATAAAATGATGATTGACTCTTTGACTTGGGGAGATGGGCAAGGCTACATAAAGCTATTCCTGAGTAGCTCAAAATGGACCATTCAGTTACTTTAGTTGCTTGATCCTTTCATTTCTCATCATCTAACTGTCTAGAAGCAATAGGTTCCTTTATGAGTGAGACCTTTTTGCCCTCTAGAGGAGGCATAAAAATGGTATTGATGAGAGTGGAAGCTGGCATAAAATATGGGCAAGAATAAGGTGTAAGTGAAGTTTTATATTATTTTAACTTAATTTTTTATTTAAAATTTGTCTTTTTCCTGTAGATGTTGATGAATGCAATGGAAATGTGTTTATCAAAATGCCTTGAGCTAAATGTAACTTCCATTTCGTTTCCTGCCCTTGGAACTGGAAGCGTCGGTATATGGAAGACTACAGTAGCACAGATTATGTTCAATGAAGTCTTAAAGTTTGCCCAAAAGTGTGGTAAAAAACTAACTGTAAAGTTTGTCATTATCCCAGAACAACTGGAGCTATATACTGTAAGTTACTATCTTAGAAATGTCCTATAGATCATTCACTCATTCAGCATCTGTATAGTATCTCAAATATAAGACAGGGCCATGCACTGTACAGTGGATTGATGATAGAACTAGGTGGGATTTCATTTTTATAAGTTGTCTACCTCGACATATTAAAGAATGTCATTATGGAAAACATTTACTAGCTACCTAGCTTTTCCCTCTTCCTTTGTTGACATTTATTCTACTCTCTGCTCTTAAAGATAAGCAACTTTTTGGTTTTATATGGACTCCTCTGTTTCTGTCCCTCTGAGAACACAACTATTTTTACAACTTTTGCTGTAACTTCTGTAAAGTCCTCTCTTCTGAGCCATCTTCAAACCCATATCTCCTACCTTATCTCATTTCTTCTTGAATATCTGACTGTTTAAATCTGATGCACTTAAAATAACTATTTTTCTTTCTTTTTCCAGTCAGTCAGCTCCTTGGGCATATAAATTTATCTGTGCTTCACTTTTTAAATGGGTTAATAACTACCATCTATGGTGCTATTGTGAGAACTTAATTAGTTAAAAGTTGTAAAATGCAGAATAGTACCTGGTACACGGTGAACCCTCCATAAAGGTTGCAGGTTGACTATAATGAGCTATAGTGAGCTATAGTACACTTAATGCTGAACAGAATACCACATTAAGTGAATTGTTTATTATTGGCTTTATTATTGTCTTTTCTCCCAATTAGATTATAAATTATTTAATAGCAGGAGGATATATGACTACTTTGTCATATCCCAGTATTGGGATATGACTTGGGATATGACCTCAGAGAGAAATCACTTATGGTCTAACACAAAAATGAAGCAACATGTATGTAGGAGAGTGTCTGTGTGTAGAGATTTCCAAGTGCAGCTTTTTCATTTTTCCCCTCATCTCAGCTTTCTGTTGTAGTGTGAGCAGATGAAGTTGCATTTTTAACATGTTAGTAAGTTCCTTACATATGTATTCTGCATATTTAGTATATATAGCTGTGCTGATCTGCTTTTAAAGTAACATTTCTTTCCTTTTTCTCATTTATCTGGTATTTTTGAAAAGGATTTTAATAATGTTGAAGAAGAACATTATTAACATAAAAAACATAAAAAGGAAGTGTAATATATTGGAATACATGAAGTACAATGAAGTACAGCACTTTAAAATATGTTTTCAGGACATAGGTTTGTGCTTCTACCCACAACAATATCTATATGCTACTGCCACTTCCCAGGAATGTGTATGGTTTGGGGTAGAATGGACCTTGCTCAGTGCCTGACAGAGTGTTTCTGAACATTGGTGTGATTGTCACTTTCTTCTGAGCCTGTCTCTATATGGCTGGTTGTCACTTTATCTCTCCAACAAAGATGTGAACTTACACTTGTGCTAACTTACTGTTTCCTGAAACAGTGCAAAACTTCTTATTCCTTTTGCTACCTGACTAGATAAAGGGAGGTTGCAGTGTTTGCTGATTACTGTTGGTGATTTCCAGCTTCCCATGAGGCATTAGTAACAGTAGGGTTGGGAGGAGGTGTTCTTAGGAGGCTGAGTCAGCCAGTTCCATCACCCTGCTATGTCTTATTCACAATTAGTCTGCAGCGTGGTAACAAATTGTACAATGAAGTGACACACTTTCTTAACAAATAAATCATCCTGTTCTTTAAATGAAGTCCTCCAGCCTCCCACAAACAGAGAACTTTTCCTGGGCTCAGACAGGTGCCCTGAGTACACCTTTGAACAGTTGATTTGGATAACCATATCCTTATAAGAAAGAATTAAACACATCTAGGAAAAAAACTAATTCTTGCCAACATACAAACAAAAATATACTTGGTAGTTCAATCAAAGTGGGAAGGTCAACCACAGTCTGAGGGCTGCCATGGAGCCAAAAAGAAAACCTGCTGGCATGTATTGTATCAGGTACTGTGCTAAGAAAAAGCTCTTTCATTTCAGTCTCCCTTCAATCCTATGATAAAACCACCATTATCATCTTTGGCTTATAAATAGAAAAATGACTGAACCAATTTCTAACCTGTGTCTCTCTGTCTGAGCCCTAAGGCTGTGTTCTGAAATAGCAAACAAGACACCGAAATGATAACTTGAGAGATGATATATTCTTTGAGTTTATAACTTAGAGTAATCATACCTTGAACACTAACCACCTCTTCAGGTTTTTTTTCAATATTAACTTTATGTCATGTCCACATAGGAGTATATGTGTATGCCTGCATCTGTAGATGTATGGCCTTCTAATAAGCATACCTTCTTTCTAAATACATTTTTCAGTGAGGGTTGTGTGTTCAGAAAGGTCAGAGAGCTGCTAACTTCTTCACAGAGGCTATTGCCTAAGCAGATTCCCATATTCCAGAAAATGGATCCATAGACTTCCAGAGTTGACTTGACACAGCAAGTTCAGCCTACACTAACTCACAATAATGTTAGGCTTACCCCCTCATGAATTTTCCAGTTCATGAATGACAGTGAATAATTCCTAGGTGACTGAAATAGTTGTGTCTTTCATGATGGTTAGACTCCTGGGTGGAACTGAGTATCTGTAAAAGGTGATGGATGGTAATTCATTTTGATGTTTATTCATTTGGTTATTTAACAAACATTTTATTGCATATCGACCTGGTCACATATTGTCTCAAATAAGGAACCTATCTTGAGATGCGAGCTACTGACGTCCCTCACATTAGGTGCTGGTCATTCAAAGGTAGAGCTGGAAACACTGCCGAATTCTTGCCATTTGACTCTACTTCTCCACATTCCTTACAGACCATCTGCTTGTTCTACATATCTTCTATGTTTGTGATCCTGAAAAAGTCACATTCAACTCAAAAATCTCCCCTAATTTATATTTAATGCTGTTATGCATCTTGACTTCTAAGTGACTTTTGGAAAGCTGGTTATTTTTTTCATGAAAATATAAAATAGTGCCACTTTTTAAACTAAATTCTCCTAGGTTTTGGAAACATAGTTTAAGAAATGTTATTTGTGCTACCATGTAACTGCTGTCTTGCTTTAATTTTTATTATTTGTTTATTATTATTGTGGTAATGTTAGTCTACATCATAGTTTGTATTTGGGGAGTGTAGGATCCCGCAATTCAGGTGTTATTCAGGTGTTATCGTAGTGCACCCAATAAAAAGCACCTGAAGTGTACCACCAAGGTTCATTGTGCTCCTTCCCTTATTTGTTCTCAATCCCTCTGGATTCTGGAAACCTCTTGGATTCCTCAGTTCTGTAATCAGCTTTCAAGAATATGTCTTTAAGTTTGAATTTTTCTGACCCTTTGTTTGTTTTCTCTGTATTTCACCTGTGACACCATCCAGTATTTATCTTTCTCCTCCTGATTTATTTCGTTTATTATCTCCTCCAGTTCCATCCACATTGTCAGAATGGCATGAGTTTGTCTTTTTTGATCAGTGAGTAATATTCCCCTGTGTATAAATACCACATCTTCTTGATCCATTCATCCATCTTAGGGTACTTAGGTTGTTTCCTTGTCTTGGCTAGTGTACATAGTGCTTGCTGTTAGTTTTAAATGAATAGACAGCTACCAAACGTTTGAGAAGTGCTACGATAATCTATTCTTCTGTATGCCACTTGTCACATACCCACTAACAAAATAATACTAAGTAATGAATATTCTAGACTATTTGAATTGCCAAAGCTTTCCTCCTTTCTTTACACCACTTCTCATATTGGCCTCACCCCTGGCCAATTATAAACTTTTGGCACCATTTTCAGCAATCCAATTCTGAATTTATTTATAATAGCCATGTTTTACCTCTTAACAGAAGTTGCTAACAGAACTTCAGTTTTCTCTTCTTGTTGGAGACTGTCAGCTGAGACAGACAGGACTCATGCTGTGTGATATAAAAAAAAACTTCCATCTCACTATCTTATCTGGTTTCAAAACACTAAGGACAAAACTAACATGATAAATGTCCAGAGAGTAAAGAGCAGCTTCTCCATTTGCTCAATGTTTACCTTAAAAAACATTCCTTAAAAATTACCAACAATAAGTAAATCTCCTGCCCACACTATCTCACAAAAACTGTTTTATCTAAATTTTATTACCTTAGCTATTAGTCTTCCCTAGTTAATTATTCATAAAACTTTATCTTGGCCACTCTTTTTTCCCCTTGTCTAAACCTTATAAAAGGCCTAGTAATTTACCTTAAAGTTGCTACCAGCCATGCTTCTAATAGTCCACAGTCTTTAACTGTGTCAATTTCTCTCGTTCGTCCTTTCTCACAACCCTGTGCCCAGTTCTTTACACTTCTGAATAGAGCAATTTGAGATTTATCTTTAGAGCAATTTGAGACTTTTTTAAACCATTTTGTGTGTGGCAGTTCTTTAGTTGACTTGTCAACAGAAAATGTTATCTCATTTACTTTATTTCTAAGTTACTAGATAGGGAAGGCAGGGAAGTATCCTTATGATGATCTCTCCTGATACTAAATGTGGTAAGATACAGGGCTTCTTGCTCTGGAAATAGCACCTGCATATACACTTTATGAAGAAAAGGGCTACAGATTAATAAACTTCATTGTTAAAATTCAGGTGTAAAGCAAAGTCTAGTCTCCACCTCATTAATTACATTTTCAATTAAAATTACTATCAATTGAATCAGCTTTAAATAAGAAAGACACTTGATAATGGTTGTTCCACACTTTACTGAGATTTCGTATTGGTACTCTGTTAGATGTTGTGCATGGCAGTATATATAAATCTTTGCCTATAGGCTGTTGTTATTAGAACAATTGCTAGTATATTGAGTACTTAGGATGTGGCAGATACAATTTTAAGCATTTCATAGTAGTTGACAATTTAATCTGCAGGTAAATGTTGGTGTGTATGACTTTTAAATATGAATTTATGCTTTATTAATTACAGGAGCATCTGCTTATATTTGTTTTTTTCTGCAGTGACATATCCATAGCTTTAGTTCAATGCCTAACATGCAGTAAGCAGTGCTTTAATATGTTGAGTGAATGAAGATTAGATTTACCTTGGAATATACATTTGTTTCATATTAGATTTTGCTGTTCTTTCCACTTTTCTTATACTTGTTTCCCCCCCATGTTCTAACCAATTGTGGTGCTTTATTTACTGCTCCCCAAGATTTTCCTACAGGCTGCTATAGATGTGACAGTAGGAATGAGAACTGACAGAGTGGGTAAGATCAGTTGTGGGTATGCAGAGATTTTTGACGACAATGGATAGCTCTGTTTATAACGGTCTGCACTGTTTGCTTCCTATAGATTTTCAGTATTGAAATGGCAAAGAATAAGTCCAAGCTTCAGAATTTCAACAATCACAGTGGTGAGTAAAAAATTCAATGGTGTGGAAGGGAGGAAAAGAATAGGTAAATCAAATATATTTTAATGTGTTCTGTTTGGAGAACAACCTGCCTTATGCCTGCTTTATATTTCTTACCAAACACAGTTTCATAATATGAACAGAGAGGAGTTGCTATGAGGTAGTTCATCCACATATATATATTTTTTTCTAAACTGAAGTTCTGCTCTTCATAAACTATGGAGATAAAGTTATTCTTTATGCTCTGAATAGTGTTACATTTAAATAAGGTTACTCATTAGTTATTCTACAAAAGACATTTCAGTAACACCAGGTAGTAATAAATATACTAACGAATGCTACCTACCCAAACCTGAATAATCATTTGGGATCATGACAGAAATAAACAAACAAAAGTATAGGTAGACCTTAACTTGATAGTTCTGATACAGGAACTCTGGGTGTAAGCTAAGCATTTATTTTTTTCAAAACTCTCTCAATAGTTTTCAAAGCTGCTCAACCAGATTTGGGGATCATTGAACTAAATTAATCCTGGTTGTTGAAGGTTGAAGGAGAATTTCATTTGTCTTGTAGTTCCATTCCTTAAGTGAAGTTTGAGTGAATTAAGATGGAATTGCCTGTGAGATCTAGGATGCACTTCTGGAATAGTTGTTTCATCTATACTTTCTACAGAAGTTAAGAACATTATACCTTCAAGCTGTAATAGAAACTTTTAAGATATTTCTCATTAGGGTCAAAATGATTTGAGGACTATTTTGGTGCTAGAGGAATATCCTTTAGAGATCTGACAACTTAGTTATCTGGAAGAACAATTCTTCCCTGATGATAGATAAATGAAGTATCACCCGGTATTATTTTTATTTTCTCCTCACAAGTAATAAAAGGTCCTAGCCAAAACAAGGGCCAAAAAAATAAGTATGTTTTCCATTTAAAAATTCCTGTCACTTCTTACTATTGTCTAAAACATTGACTTTTATTTTCACTCACCCAGAGGCCACTCTACCCCTCCTATTTCTAGATCTGTTCTGGTACTTTTTTTATAGCTCCTCATGCCACCTAGTTGCTAATTATCACTGTTGTTCTGGGATCACTCTTTGGGCAACACAAGTGTGTGAACATGGAGTCACCCTGTGCGCACCTACTAGCCCCATATACCACTTATTCCTCGTAGCCGCGGGCAAATTACTTAGTAAATACGAATCCAGTTCTGCATCTGTGATGTGGGTCTACTGATGGTACCTATCTCCTAGGGTTGTGAAATTGACTAAAATCACATATACAAAGCACTTAAAACTATGGCTAGACCATAGTAAATGTCAGCTTTTTCCTCTCAGGATATTTCTAAGGTCACCTATAGCTAAAGTTCAGTATTTTTCATTGCTAGAATAATATTCCTTTGTTGAAGCACATTCCGGTTATTTACTGTCTCCTGCTGTTACAAACAAGAATGTGAACTTTCATGTACACATCCCCTCATACACATGTGTAAAATTTCTTTAAATAATGTAATCATAGGAAGAGTTGTTCCAGATTGAGATCTGTCATGAATATATAGGCACTCCAGGTGCTGTACAGCCTTCCTAATACTTGATATGGTCAGACTTGTGGATTTTTGCCAGTCTGGTGAGTAATTTTAATTCTCCTCTTTGCTAGTGAAGATGAGAGTCTTTTCACACACATATGTTCCCTTTGTGAAATCCTTTGTCTGATTGGCTACTGGTTTGTATCTTCTTTTTTTTTTTTAATTTTTACAATGCATTATTTTATAATTGCTGATCCCCATGGGAATACCCCACCCCCCCTCTGGTCTCTCTGCCTCCTTTCTTATTGTTGTTTGTCCATGTTTAGCCCTTTGGTCTTTTTCTTTCTGGGTCTATGTCCTTATTCTGGGTGAAGGCGTTATTTCTTGGGACCTGGTAGAGCATGCTGTTTAGCTTTCCAGTACTACTTTTGCCTTCATAAGCCAGTCTGAGCACCTTTGGCTTGTATCAATGCTTCTTGTTTCTTGGTGGCTGTAATTTCCATTGTTTTCTGTCTCATTTTATTGCTCCTTCACATTACGTTTCAGGTCTTTGACTTTGGGAGCCTGACTCCCAGCCTTTTATTTTGGTAGAGAAGCTCCTTGATGGGGACAGACTTCAGCTTATGGTAGGTCTCCTGGTCTCCTCCTTTGGAGCTTTACTGTGGGG
>PVHY01015851.1:0-26932 GCA_004024945.1 Uropsilus gracilis
CAATGGAATATTACTCATCAATTAAAAATGACAAATTTGATGAATTTATGGAAACCTGGATGTACCTAGAAGAAATCATTCTAGCAGAAACGAGCCAGATAGAAAGGGACAGAAACCAAATGGTTTCACTAATATATGGTCAACCAAATGAAACTGCACAAGGGGAGAATGGGGACCAGCTGGAGTGGGTGGGAAGGGGGAGGTGGTGGGTGACCCCCAGGGACGGAAATGATGTGAAATATAAATATATATAAATAAATTAATTAAATTAAAAAGAAAAAAAAAGATCAGACACGGATCTGGCACAGCATCACTTCTGCTGCATTCTATTTACAAAGTATGTCTTAAAAGCTAGTCCAGATTCCAGGAAAGAACAGGACTCTATCTCACGAGGTAGGAGAGAAATGATTTTTGTGACTATCTTTAATTTACCATAGACATCCTTGGCCAAATATGATTAATATTTCTCTCCATGCAAAAATGTATTCATTTCCTCCCAAAGGTGTCCAATATGTCAGCAACTCTGAGTTCAGAACTGTACCATCTGGATTAGGTCTGGGTGTGGACAAGGGTGTTTGGTGTGCCTTTTCTCAGTCTGAAAATCTGTGAACTAAAAGTTCAATTTTTTGCCAATATCACTGCCACCACCCAAATTCACATACAATGGTAAGAAAAGGATAGCAATTGATAACAGCAATTGATGGTCCTATTCTGGGGGGTGGAGGGGGAGAGGACTCTGAAGGCTTGTATATGACATGGATCCATAGCAGTTATGAAATCCAGCTAGCACATTTTACAATTCCCCTAAATTCAGACATTGGAACTGTTTTTTCATTAGGGCCCTGTTTCTGCTCCTAGAAATGGTTCTTTAATCAGTTAGGTCCATATTTTTTGTTTTATTTTCAATTCTGTCCTTTTAGATTTTTTTTCCTTTCCATAAGCAATAGACCATGTTTGCGATGAGGAGTTTCTCAGTTTGCTTCTTGCTCATGCAAAATTGAGGGCCGAGAGATATCCTCTTTTTTGAATTATCTTTATTCCTTTAGCCTAAATACGTACAATTCCTTCTAAAATGTAGATTTTATTTGCATATTCAATTATAATCTACTTCATTAGACAAGTCACACCCCGATCCAGACATCTCTTGGAGACAGGTTCTCTATCTAACTTGTGCTGTAAGGTCTTAAAATTGAGATTTTATAGGCATACCCTCAATCTGATCTTGACTAAGGTCACTTTTTGCTGGCGACCTCCTGAATCAATTTATTACTTTAGGATCCCTTGGAGGGTGGGAGAGTCTGGGAAAAAGAAAGTACTATATGTTCCAACTCAAGAAACCCTAAGGGGCAAATCTTTTCTCTAAATTACAGTTGAAAACTGAACTGCTCCTTCTCTGGTTCATGTCTCCTTCCCAAATTTACCATAGACATTTAAAAGAAGTAAATTAGTCCCTTTACTATTCCACCTAAAAACTTCTTTTGACCTGATCCACAACTTACTTAGGTAAGTTACATGTTACATTTACATGTTACATTTACATTTACATGTTACAAGTTACATTTCTAATTTACATGTTACCATATCATCAGCTTCACTAATTGCTCCCCTACTTTAAAATACAGATGATAATGGTGATTTCCTCACTGCCTTTGCCTCATGATGTTCCACCATGATTCAGTCTCAAAATCACCAGTTTTAGTTTCTTTTACAATACTACCTCATTCCCAGGCACTGATTTTTCTATCAGTTGGTATTGCTGTGTCATTTCTCACTGCATAGTATGGCTGCATTCACCTAAGGAGTCGTTGGGGCGGGACTGTCATTTTCATCCTTTAGACTGCAGCTCCACATGTCCTCTCAGTGGTCCAGTTTAAGTCACCTTTCTGCATCGTGACAACCCTTCAGAGAGAGTGTACCCTGAGGACAAGCCCTAGCAAGCAACTGTTTATCAAGTTTCCTTCCATCATGATCTGCTGACCAAAGCAAGTCACATGACAAAGTCCAGAGCCAGTGTAAAAGGGGATACATACCAAGAACAGAACATTGGAGGGCGTGATTGATTGGGGTCACTTTCCAGTTTCATGTCTTACCGGTTTCCCTCTAGTTCATGATGAAATTTACACTGTGCTCCTTGCTGTGTCCTCACACAGAGGTCTCTTCCTGCCTCAGACCTTGTTTCTGATTTTTCCACATCATTCTATCTCCATCTTCAAGCTGCAGTTTCTTTTATACTCTTCTGGTATAAGCTGAAATATTACTCCTCCAGCCCCCAGTAACAACATACATCACATTGTTCCTGTTTTTCTTGCCATCTGAAATAATCTCTCCAATTTTCTAACTTGTTTATATTATTCTTCTTCTTATAAGAATAGCAGATTAGGGTGTATTATCTACTTGATCACGGCTGTATTCCTAGCCCTACAAAGAGGCTGAGTAAAGACTTTTTAAAAAATGGTATGAAGGTATGATGAATAAATGGATGAAGTAATTCATCTTATTGTAAAGATTTTTTTTTACAAATAAATGTATTTATTTTCAATGAACTATGCTTAAGAACGTTTTAAATAATAGCCAAGTCCTTAAACCAGGAGTAATACTGAAGTCTGTTTTGAGTACTGCTTACCATTGACTAGAGCTTGCTAAAATATACAAAATAAGTGATATATACTTGGTTTGCCTTAAAATAATCTGGAGGACATGGGATGAAATGAAATTGGCTGTGAACTGATGCTTACTTGAATTGGGCTAAAGGTACACAAAGGTGCAGTATACTGTTCTCTTAAATATTTGTTTGAAATTTCCAGAGTGAAAAGTTTAGAATTACATGGAAATTATTAGGAAATTGGAAAGTATTAGGAAGATTGTACACATTTTTCACAACTATGAACTAATTGATTAGTATTTTTACTTTTTCTACTTAGAAATTTCCATCTTCATGTGATGCGAGACATTTTTAAAGATAATCTAGAAGCATCATTGACTATACAACTGATCTGAAGTTCACTCTGATGTTGCATTTAACTTGTGGTTCATTTAAAGATATTCTGGGAACTCTGCATGCAGAACAAGTTTCTCTAAAGCAAATCATTTCCCCATTGATTCTCTTTCAATTTTGAAGACATACTTTCATGTTGATTTCCCTGTCTGCTAATTATAGTTCAAGGAAGGTGATGGGAAGTACAGAAAATAATGTGAGTTTTGGCATTTTGCCTTGATCTGGGATCCATGGCAGGTATCTGATGAAATAAAATTTTATATTTCTCTGCTAGTATAAGGAAGAAAACAGGGAGAGTGGAAGTTAGCTCCAACAGATGCCATCTTCAAGTTGTTAGCCATTTTGCCTAGCTCTGATAACAATTTAGGGAGTTGCTCATCTGTTGGCAGAATTCAATTAGGAAGGGTCTTTAACTGGTTTTATATCTCTCATGAATATTAGTTTTGGAGAGTATAAAAGAAATATGAGATTGTCCCTGGTATCAAGGAGCCTGAAGACTGGGTTCAGGAATTAGGTCCAGTATTTAGACACTGCATTCTCTACCCAGAATTAGTAGAAAACCAGTATAATATTGAGGGTTGTCATATGTTGGATGTTCATTTAAGGAATTAGAAACTTGGAGCCAAAATCCTCCAGCAATAAAGTCAACTCTCAACTAAGCACTGGAATTGATGTGGTTATTTGGGTAGAAGACCAGATGACTAGTCTCCAGGAGTGTGTTGCTCCCTCTCTCCTAAAGACACCCAGATTTAATAACCAGATAAATCCTTTCAGGAAGACCATTCTACTGGGTGTGGGTGCCTCTAGAATAGTGCTAAGGAATCCAGTGTGAATTTGTTTTAGCAGAAGTTTCTTTGCTGGTAGATTTGTCCTCAGTCACAACGCACATCCCCCATGACATGATGCAGAATTCCCAGGTTGTTGGAGAAAGGCCAAGAAATGGAGAAGCAGCCTGGGGTGCAAGGGTCATACTGATGTAGGGTATCTTTAGTTGAAGTAACTGTGTGAATTTCTTCATGTAGTCTAACCTCCTAAGGCAGCTGTGCATTTTCAGGGAGAACCTGAATTGTAGAGGAAAAATCACTGGGCCAAGGGCTGGGTAGCCTGAAAACTGATCTGAACTCATTGCTTTCCTTACCTTTCCAAGTCCCATTTTCCCACCTGGACTTGGAGGGAGGTGGTCTAACTTTCCAGAAAGTCAGGTTCTAAAGACCCAGAAATTATTAAGTAAAAAGTGATATTAAAACCTTTTTGACTATTGAAGGGTGACAAACAAAAGGTTGGGCTCATAGATAGGCTCTTAGAGAACTGGGCTTTCCTGAGTATGGTAGTGAGTCAGAGAAGAGGGAGCAATTAGTTCTACACTTTGTGATTATGTTCATAACCCCAACCCGACGTTGACTTTTTGGAATAGTTAAATGAGGGTAGCTACCACAGTGCTCAGTGTATGTCAGTGTCCTGCTCCCTTCTTAACAGTGAAGCACCATTTCACCCAGATGAGAAGTAAGTACTTCTGATTCAAATGCACATTCAGGCCTACATTAAGACTTCCCTTAAAGAGGACTATTGGAATTTTTGGAAACTATA
This sequence comes from Uropsilus gracilis, assembly GCA_004024945.1. NCBI lineage: Eukaryota > Metazoa > Chordata > Mammalia > Eulipotyphla > Talpidae > Uropsilus > Uropsilus gracilis. The sequence goes on from PVHY01015851.1 coordinate 4,583, forward strand.
TTTGCATAGCATAATTTCAAATACACCACCAAATTAAGAATAAAAATATAAAAATATTATTGGCAATTTTATTGGGAATTCAATTTGATTTGAGGATATACCCATTTTCAGACTCATAGAAATGAAATAACTTAATCAAATATTCCTTTAATGCAAATACTTGGCACTCAATCAAAAAGACCATAAGGTTATTGTCAAATCAGCTAAATTTCTTTTACAAGCAATACGGGTAGCCATCTGCTGTGGTTGGCAAAGAAATTAATATATTTCAAGATGCAAACATCTTAGGCTTCCATGCAGGTCTCCAAGCAGGCATATTGATGGTAGGCAACTTGAATCTATTACCTAGCATTTCGAAAATATCCAGTGTCTTTAACTAAGCAAGGGATATTAGAAAACAAGTGTTTCATTTATTTCTTAATATGAAGAATAACAATTTCTTAGCTTAATAGTTTGTGCTTTCTTAAGAAACTCTATCTGAAAATCAATAGTACCAATTCAATTCAGGGACAAGGATAATGCCTTGGCTATGAGCTCTGTGCATTGAGGCACATGGTGAAATGGGCCTTGAAGGAGCTTGTCATTTAATGGGGGTTATAGATACATATATATTCATTCCTATAAAGCAAAAGCTGTTCATAGATCCCCCATACCAGTGCCATAGAAATTCTTTCTTATACAGGTAGCAATGGCAAAGACTTTACTGCAGTTGGCAGTTGAGGAGGATTCTGAGGGAAAAAATCATTTATTTTTGAAAAAGAATTCAGAGAATAACCGGAGCAAGAAATATATGCTTAAGCCAGGAAATAACAAGTGGTTCTGTTTGGCTAAGGAGGTTTTGTAAGATGAAGACCAAAATGTTATGTAGGCACAGTAGTGGGTGTGTATTATGCTTTTTTCTGACTCTGATTCCCCTTCTTGTAGAGCAGTATCCTTATTTTCATATAAACCTTTTTAAATGAAAAAAAAAAAAAGTCCAAGCATATATGGAAGTAAACATACATGAAATTTAAGACAATGACTCTCTATAAACCCATACCCAAACTAAACAATCAAGATTTTATCATTTTCCTCTACTTGTTTCTCTGATTTTTGCCAAAGTATTTCAAAATATACCTAGACAATGTGTGCTTTCACTGCTTTTTATTTTGAAATATGCATATCTAAAAATTATGGACATTTTATTACAAACAAAATACCATCACTGTATGGAATGAGTCCTTGGGACCAACTGGTACCAAGTGCATATGCAAGTTTCCTTGAGTATCTCAAAAATGTTTAAGCTGGTCTTTTTGAATCCTCTTGAAATGTTAAAGAAGCTCTGTTGTTTGATCTGCAGTTTCCCAGACTCTGGATTTAACTGCTTGCAACCCCATGATACAGTGGTTTTTGTGATCTAAATACTTTCTGCAAATTGGTTATTGAATACAGACACTTGATTTGAGTTCAGATTGATTTTAGGAACAAAGATGACTTTATTGAGGGTTGTGTACTTTGTTGTGAGGCACATATGCTGACCTTTCTTTTTGGATTACTAGTAGTCACTAGTGTCTATTGTCCCAACCAATTAAACTCACTTGGGTTTGCAAAACAATATTGGAATTTTATCACTCTTTTGTCATTTCTTAGGTGCAAAATTTATAGGGTAGCTCCTCCTTACCATTATTTGGTTACCCAGTGGTACAGTTCACATAGGAAAATAGGGTTAAGTATCTGCTTTCTTTCCTTTACTCACTTTAAAAAATGTTAAGTAGCTTATCACTGTCAAATAGCAACCAGTTAATTTTTTAGGATAATTCAAACTCATAGATTAAAACATATTGTGTTTCAATGCACTGAAATTATCATGTTTATTGAGTTTAAATAGTCCCATCTTTGGGCAGTGGTACCTTCTTCAAATGGGTTCCTGATCATTTTGACAAGACTCCACCAGCCTTGGAGTTCCTTTGCTATTGTATAACAAGATGTTCATGTGTTCATATTGATACTACAGTATCTCCCCTAACCCTTCTGTAGTCTTGGTTTTAAAAGTTATAGGTATTTAACATTCACTATTAGTCCATAGGTTGATGTCTCACCAGTAATTTGGATGTATGATGTTTGTTTTCTAGATTTTTTTAAAACATTTTTAAAAGGACAGGTTTATTAGGAAAGGGAGAAGAGAGACATATGTATAGACACATGCAGGCAAGAGTTTCCACTGATGCTTTGCAAAGGGAGAATGTGAGAAGAAACACCTGTATACTGACAGGCAGGCAGGTGAACTTGCTTTCTAGTATTCTTTAGGGAAAAATTCAAGCAAATAATATTGCATGTTTATACCACCATGCTTTTAACAGAGGCTGCAGTCAAACTTTGAAGTTTTGCTAACTTGAGAGAGGTGAGCAGTGGTCACTAAGTAATTTTTAATTTGTATTTCTCTTATCGTGTCAGGCTGAGCATTTTAAGGACTATTTTTTAAATGAGGTGTTGAGTCATGTCTCTCACCCCCTTTCTATTGGGTCATTTGCTTCCCCACCCCCCTCTTTTAAGGTGCCCTTCTCATAATGTGGTAATATAATTGCCTCTTGTGTGAGTTAATGGAGGCAACCATCTTTCCTATTTTGCCATCTGTTGTTTGATATAATGATCTTGGCAGGAGACTATACAGTTTTGTAGATACTGGATTATTAGCCCCTCAAAGACTGCTTATTTTTTTCCTATTTGGGGGGGGCTATAATTGTTTATGTTCTCATCTTAAATGTATATTAAACTTGTCCAGATCTAGAAAATAAATCATCGACATTTTAGGATCGTGTTAAATTTATTAAGTAACTCAGGGAGAATTGGTGTCCTTAAAGCTTAATCTTCCCAGCGAATTTGCTCTAAACCACCTTGTGTTTTTTAGCAAAAGTATTTTAAAAGCTTTCCTTATTTAAAGTTGGCATATTTCTTATTAAATTTGTATCTGGATAGCTTATCATTTCTGTTCCTAACATTAAAAGGACCTTGACTTACATGGTTATCTTCTGGTTATTACTTATATGTAAATATTGATTTCTACCATAGGGTTTTAAGATTTCTATGGTGTCACTGTATGGAAATTATTTGAGAATAGAGAGATAATTTAGTATTTCAAGTAAGAAATTAATCCATATCCTACAGCAGAATCAAGAGAAAAAGTGAACCTTGAAGGGATAGGACTTGGAAACCAATTTGACATTGAGGAAAGGATGAAGACATGTGTTTTTCACTGGAAATGAAATTGGAATGGAAAAAGAAATTACAATGACAATAACAATGATAATAAGAGGAGGAGATGGTTGGGGTAAAAGGAAATGAGCTTCAATTTGGGGCATTTAGATTTTCAGATGAAGTCTGAGGTTTAATCTGAAAATTTAGGTTTGTAGATCATCAGGTATCAGGTACAGCAAAAGAGTGCTTGAAACAAGTAGGGAAAGAAAGTAGAATAAAAGGAGAAAAGTCAGTGATAGAATGATAAAGGAGTTTGCATTTAAGTATTAAACAGAAGATGGGAGACAATAATCAGGCTTCTGAGATAGAAAGTGAACCAGGATATACAAAGTCAGAGAAACCAAAGAAACAATGTTATTAGGTTTACCTAGTGAGGAATCACTGGTAATTTTTTGAGACAGCCTGTATCAGAACTGTAATAGGATGAGTAGATTGTAAAAGATTAAGTCATTAGAGAGCCCAATTGAGTAGGCTCTGTGTAGGAAATTCAAACTTTGCATTTTAAACATGTAAAATCCAAATATGAGTTCTCATGATTTAAGTAATCTGTGTAGGTATCAGTTAAGCAAACATGCTTAGATGACAATAGCTTGGGGTTTTTTATTAGGTGATTATTTATGACTATACAACATACATTCAAGTCCAGCCCTTTAAATAGACATATTTTCATTACTTCCTGAAAGATTTTACGTGTGATTTCAAGTAAAGTGTACCATTTAAAAGAACAAGTACTAAAAACAGCAAGGACTTATCCCACTCCTAAGTTAGTATCTATCCTTTATGTAGACATCTACATAAAGGTCCTAACAACTTACACTTATTTAGATGTTGTCATATCTCACTGACCTCCTCAGAAGATCCTAATAAGTAACCAGAATAGAAATCATTATTCTTTATAAACTCCAGAGAAGTGAAAAGAATGACAGACTCAGGTCTAGATCTCAAGATGCTCTTGATTGCTAATCTATTCTGCATCAGATTTATGTGTGAGAAAGGTTTATTCTAGGTACATCAAGCAGAAAGACTTTTTTAATGTGGGGAATTAGGTTTTTACAAATACAGGGAAGAACAAGTTTTAGATTGCCTCCAGAAATGACTTGCAAAACAATTCGGTAATATTGACCATTGAGGGGATGAGTTCATATCTGGAATCACTCCAGAGATCAAGAAACCAGGCCAGGAAGCTGACACTGCTGCTGCTACCCTCACTGCCACCACTGCATCATGACATCTACAGAACTGGTGATGTGACCCTGGAACATGAACCTTTTATACCTATGAACCTCAAGTATGAGCTCTAGAACACTGCTGTTGAAAAACTTGGCTATGAGCTTGCTTGCAAGGAAGTGACCAAAAGAGGTAGTGGGATACTATTTCATTTTCATCTTTATAAGCTTAAAAGATGCATCTAATAAATGAAATACAATTAACATGCACAAGCCAAAGAAATCTAGAAAATGGAGTTCTTTGCTTTCCAGATTCAGTGTACCAGAAGGTTAATCAGAAATTGATCATGCCAGTTTCAGTATTTACTACAGTAGTTTGTTATCCTCATTCAAGATGTTGGCAAAAACAAATGAACATGCTATACAGCACTAGAAAATGCTCTCTAGGAGGGGTATCATCAACAGTATTCAAATAACTTGCCGTTGTTTTGACTCTAATTGGCAGGACTGAGACTTAAATCCAGGTCTAACACCAACAAGAATGCTATATTGCTTTCCAATTTCATTCATTAAATCCCTTGTCCAAGCAGCACAGAACCCACCTAAAATTTTTTGAGGGGTGGGGGGGAAAGTTATGAAACAGTACTCAAATGTGTTAAAATCACAACATGTAGGGAAGGGAATTTTTTGGGAATGAATTTGAAGGGAATTCATAATGGTTTGGTGATCTCCATGGGAATCTAAGATTCCCCACTTCTGCTTAAAACTTCTGGTGGCTACACCAGTTATAATCTAGTTTCTCACTGCATGAAAGCACCAAACAATGGGTAAAATTAAAACAAAACAAGATGTATTTATGTGAAATACATCTAGGAACAAGTCAGGTCCAGTAAGACAACTTTCCTCAGTCTTTAGGGCCTCAGGCTCCTATTTTGTTACTTCAGCTTCTTTAGCATGTGGCATTACCAACGGAGTTACTACACCTGCATTCATCACACCTGCACTCCAGCCAGTAGAGAGGGAGGGCAAAAACATTTCAGAGATAGCTGCACACAAATCTCATTACATCTCTTTCATGAATACTTGGGAAATAGTTCCACTTAACTTGAGAGGTAGGTGAATGTCCAGCTTGGACAAGAGAATGTATATTAATGACAGATAACACTCTAAACAGTGACCTCATCCCATTTTTCAGTACTGTTCATTTTCTTCATTCTACTGTAAATACAAACTAGGTATCTTCTCTAGCACCTGGCACAGAGATTGAGACATTTTAGGCATGTCATCATTTTGTCAAAAAAGCATCTAGCTTTTATTTCACAATGAAGTTTTAAGACTGGTTTAAAAACAAGCTGTCGGGCTGGGCATGGTGGTGCATGCCTGTAAGCGGCAGCCTAGGAAGCCGTGGCCGGAGCCAGGGATCGCAGTTCAAGTTCTGCCAGGGGCAGGTAGCAAGACCTAGTTCCAAAAAAATATAGCTGGGTGTAGTGGCATGTGCCTGTAATCCCAGCTACCTGGGAAGCTGAAGCTGGGTATTGCTTGAGTCTTGGTACCCTGGGCAACGTGAGCCTGTGGTTTCATGGGCAAAAATAGCAAGACCTAGTCTCAAACAAACAAAAATAAAAACAAGTATCATTAGGCAAGTACCTCTAAAAAATGTGGTTGAAAAGCTTTGTACGAAACAAGTTTTTGTTTTAAATCTTATTTCTTCCGTGATTTCTAATACATTAGGTGGGACATTTTCATGGAAGGAAGAGAAGGGGAAAGACATTTTCATGGAAGGAAGAGAAGGGGAAATAATTTAGCTGGGAATGGTGGTGCATACCTGTAATCCCAGCTACTTGGGAGGCTCAGGCTAAGGATCACCTGAGTCTGTGGGTTCGAGATAACCCTAGGCAACATAGTAAGACCTAGTCTCAAAACAAAACAAAAAGACTCAAATAATTTAGAGATTTAATATAGGTACAGTTCAAAAGTGGCAAAAGTTAAAAGGACTGAAGAGAAATAAAATCTCCACAAAAATCAAGTTTAACTCTAATTTTTAAGCTATAATAAAAATTTCAGAGAAGCTACCAAGGCCAACTATAGTAGGCAGTTTGAACAACTATTCTGTCTTAGGCATTTAATACTTAAGCACTAGGCTTAAGAACCAGGTTAATCTTGGCTCTTTCTGTTAATTAGTGTTACTTCTACTAGTTAACCTAGGAGTTAAACTTTACTCACTTGGAAAATACTTTTCCAGAATTGTGACCAAAAAATGAGAACATATGCCAAGTATTTATTACAGGATAAAGGAAATTATATATAGTAATATCATTCTCATTATACATTTATAAAATTAATTTTCATTCTCTTGAATACTTAGAAATAAAATCTATTTTATTGAAATTGATCCCTCCTCCTCCCTCCATATCCCCCCTCTGTATCCCCCTTCCTCCTCCCTCCATATCCCCCCTCTGTATCCCCCTTCAGTCACTCCTCCCATTTTTCTGCAAATTGTTGTTTGGTTAAGTTGACGTTTAGTTGTTGGTTGTTTGGCCTGTTGTTCTCTTCCGATATATGGTAAGTGTGTGTGTGGTTTTTTGTTGTTGTTTTATTTATTTTTTTTTACCCCGGGGCTTTCCCACTTCAATAACATTTGTTAACTATCTTGATCTTTTGTACTCTTCACCTCCCCTGCCTTCTTCCTCCTCCTCCTCTCTTGCTCCATGGTTCAGTCCCATTGGTTGTTTTCATTTTTTAAGAAATAAAATCTATTTTAAAGTAGTTTTTCCTTTCCACTCTTATACTGCAGACCACTGAGTGCTGATCATATACATTGTTTAAAAATTTGATTATAATATTGATAACTGATCCCATCTATAAATTTATAATTCTAATTAAGAAAATTCATTTATTAAAAGGCATATCAAATACCAATCTCTACAGATTAAACAAAAGCAAAACTCTGATTTTCTAGAATTGTTACTGACACTGAGGCCAACTTGCAAAATGCTGAACTTGCATTATGATACTCAATAACAGCCACACTGTCAACTTAGAGGGAAGGCAGGATACCAGTTTATACCAAACGAACACTCTACTTTCAAACGCATCTTCTTTTGAATGACACACACCCTGGAAAATAGTCTCCTTCACTAGCTACAGAAGACAAATCAAGAACCTGTTATTTGGCTTTAGTGTGGGCCTTTTCAGTTGTAGGGGTGGGATGGGGTGCAAGTGCCTAATTCTGGAAAGGTTTTTTCCCCTAATGAAAAGATGAGCATTGCCCTTACCACCTTGTTTGGGCTGCATGAAGACATAATAGGGTGGTGGCCGCTCTTTTGGAACCAGGAAGCAATATATACAGAAAAACAAAGCTGAAGATGATGAAACAGGAAGACAGAATCTGGCTCTAACACTGAATCACTGACTAAATTCTTGAATTTTCTTCAAAGTGTCTTTATGATTCAAGGCAAAGTTAGGATTTTCTAACTTGCCCCTTAAAGCACCTTATTTACTACACAGTATTTTTCACCCCAGAGTTTCCTAGTGGTTCATTATATCTAAAGGTTCTTGTTCGCCAAATCTTGATCATCACACATTTTTCCCCCTCTGTCACTGAGACTCTCAACATATTGAAGGTTATTATTTATTACTGATTGCTACTTTCCTTAGGATGTTTCAATTTTTTAAGTACTCTGGCATTTCAGTTTGTCTGCCTATCCTTCTCTCCATTGTTTCCCTTACCTTTACTCCTTTCTTCTAATTGCTCCTACCATCTATCCAGTCAGGGTGCCAGTCCTGTTGTGAAATATACACAGATCTGTACACACAGGTGAATAGTTCAGCGAATATCCCAGCTGCAATTTAAGCATCGGTGGTTGCCACATCTTGGGTTTTCTTTCCAGAGTGTGAAAACTCTCACTCTACATTCATTTTTCTACAGGAGTTAAAATTTCTGGCAGCTCTTTTCTGCTTCTGGACCTACAGCCTCAGTTCTCTGTATTAGAGTATTTATAACTTTGAATTTCTGATTCATGGATATGCCTATATTACTTTTGGATATACCGGTGCTTTAAATTTTTCTACTTAAAATACCCTCCCAATACATCTACAGGTACTTCATTGGCTAGTATTTTAAAGCAAACTATGTGAATGAGCAAAAGATTTCCTTTGACAATAAAAAGCTCTATGCTATGTGTCAGTCATTGTTAATAAATCCCAAGTGCACAGCAGAGATCCAATGAATGAAATAAGACCAGTATATCCTTCTGGATTAATAGCAAAGAGCAGATGAACCTTGTTCTGTTCTGCCTTAGGCTGATTATTCACTTCTCTGAATTTCATGCAATCAATGGAAGAAGTGTATCAGGTGTGTCTACAAAATGACATGCTATCATTATAAAATAGAGCCCATAAATCACCTTAAGATCCACTCAGTTTAATATAAAATGTTTTTAATTGTTTTTGAAAACATTAAAAAAACAATTTTTGAGCACTTTCAATAAAAAAAGAGAACTGAAATGCTACTGCAATCGTCAACTACTGTAGTTTCAGCAGGTACAACAGACAACAAAACACTAGGGAAATCTGACTTTTTGCACTAAATGAAAACATGAAACAGGGCTTGTTTTTGTCATTTATGGTGTAGTAAAGCACATTATAGTACAAGACTATTATATGAACCTCAGATGCACTGCACAAAAAAACACTTTCCTTCTTTTCAGTTCAAAAGTCAGTGCTTATTGCAATTATATGCAAAATTATTTACTTCATGAAATCTTATCATGATAAACATTATGTAACATGTTTTAAACATCAAAACAATGAAAATCTGAGAAAAGAACATATTCAACAATAACTAAGCAGAATTAATAAACATAAAAAAGTAAATAATTTGTGAATAACTATGCTCTCCTGGTTAACACGGAACCAGCTTCAATACAGCCAAAAGGGGGAAAAAAAGTGGTTACAGGAATACCTAGTACTGTACAAGTCAATAACACTCATGCACATTTTGTGATCATGTATTAACATGGTGAAGCAAACTAAACTTAATTCTTCCTGCTGTAATATTCTCATGTAAGAGAATAAGAAATAGAAATATCTCATTGAGATCAATGCACATTGCTACATAAGACAATTTTATCTGTCACTTTGATGACATTTTGTCTTTTCGTAATGAAACACATTTAAAAAGTTTAATCTGTGGACTGTATTGGTTGCATTTATCCTAAGAGATGTGCCTACCACAGGTTCAACAAATTTAGTGCAATATATGAACCCCAGAAAGTTTGCTGGACGAATTCAACCAAATTTAAAGTGTTTGCTGCAATACTGTACAGAGGGTTAAAATCCTCCAGTCTTTATATTTTTATCAAAAAGATTCCATTATTTTTATATTAGTAGGAAGCTAATAATGTAAACAAGGGATTAGAATGGCCTCAAAATCTCCTTTTCAAAGTATCTCATATAGAAAGGCTCCCATCATTTGTTAAAAGAAATCACACAGTTTCCTTTGGATATTGCATACTTTGGTGTGCAGTAGTGCTGTGTCTCAATGTACAGTGAAGAAATAACTAGCCTCAAGAAAAAAAAAATCTAAAAGATCATAAAATCAAGATAACAGCAAACACACACACAAATGCCAATAACTAGGACATATCAATATATAAACCTCTGAGCCAACCCTAGCACCATTTATTTATCAAAATGTTAATACCCTACCTTGCAATTTTATTGAATAATGAAACCCTATTAAATTAAACCCTTCATTATGTTTGTTAAATATTCATTGATTGTAGTCATTTGATTGGCTTCCTAATTAAGGTAAAGGAAAACTTAGCTAGGTACAAGGTAGCATATTAATAGTTTAATGTTAGTTTTAAAAATTTAATGTCAATTTTTAAATCTCTCTGAAAATGATCCTGAAACTCAGGTAAATTGAGCCGTCAACTAGTGCGTGTATTTGTCAACATGAAATTCATAAATAATTACTCATAAAACAAAATGGGAGCCATAGAGAAACATTTTAAAACAAATCCTGAGTGCTTTTTTTTGCAATTGTGGTTTTCATAATAAATAAATTAAGTATGTAATAAAATGCTCCTCTTCTTCAAGTACTATTGATATCCCCTTTGTTTTATCAGAGATATAGATTTGTGACTTCAGACCTCAGGTGGTAAAATGTTTTCTGTTCAGTTTTTTCTCTCTCCTGCTTATTTGTTTTCCAAAAGTGTCTCATGATCAAACTATATTAGGAAATTCAGGAGTAGTGAAGGAGTCAGTTACTTAGTTGAGGGCTTATGGATCTTATAATTCAAATTTTTCAAATAAATCTTAAGCAGAATTTTAATATAGGCATGCTGCTTTTGTGATGAAACTAAGAAAATGCATGTATTTTTCTTCTCAACTTCCCAATCCCAACTACCAAATAATAAAATATTTTCTAACATGCTTGTATTTATTCAATTATTATTGAATAAATAACCCCAGTTATTACTGGAGTTACATGTGTGGGGTGGGTATGCTTCATATTAAAAGCAACATATAAAATAAGATGAATACAAGGTGACAAATACAAACGGCTACTAACTTTTTCTAATAAAAACTTCAGTGCAGCTTCTGCTTTAAACTAAGAGTTAATTTCCCATTATTTTCTCCTATTTAAGCCCTTCATTGTAGGTGCAAATGATACTGAAGTCCCAGAAAGTCCTACAGAGATTTCTCATTCTACAGTAGCTCTATGCTTCAAGCCTAAATGCTTATAACCTGAATATTACTCCCGTTTCAAGGAAGACCTTCTTAACTACAGTTCACCTTAGCTATGATTTCATATCTAAAAGATAATGCCAACAACAAAAAACAGCCTATTCCTAAAATCAATGGTTTCCTCTAAGTTCTGTGCAGATCAAACAAATTAAAATGAACTTATACAAAATAAAATCTATACTGCTCTTGTAAAAGCTGGTTAGTCGACTGTTTACTAAGAAACAAAGTGATTAAATGGGGAAACATCATAAAATTTAAACCTTAATACTTGTTCCTCTACAGCCTGTTTTCAGAAACTTGTTGAGAACGGAGGCAAGTCTAACCATTTCCTACTTGAAGAAGAAACCACTTCTGCAGCAAACTCTTTTAAAATGTCACAATTAATAGTAAGTGTTTCTGCTGCGGGAGGCACTTCCATTAAGACAAATACAATACATATGTCTTTAGATACAGTGTGCTACATATTATAAAACACAATTTAACCCAACATTTCAACAGTAGGATGGTCCTTGCTTTCTATCCATTCAAAACCTGATGAAGTCATAGAGCTCATGGATTCACTGCAAATTTGTTGAAACAATGGGTCATTCTTTAGTTCTTCCAGTGTAGTTTCATCATCTTGTCCCTGTTGACGACCTGGATCAAAGAGCAAATTTGGATCTAAAGTGTTCAAATCATTGATGCTGCCTGACAGCTCAGAAGACAACCTGATCTCACTAGAGAAATCAGTTGCTGTGTTAGTGAGATCAGATGCCACCTGACCTACTAGCTGCTGGTTGGTTTGCAAACTGTCTCCACTCAAAAGGTCTTTAACAGTGCTATTGAAATCTAATTGTTGCTCTCCAATTTCTGATTGTGCTTGATTATCTCCAGGAGAAAAACTGATCTGATCGGTGCTATTACTTTTGGTGAGGTAAGATGGTGTTTGGAATTCATACACAGAAGTGCTGGAATCGATCATATTCTGAGAGTTGGCACTGGGGAAAACAGAGGAAGTTTCCAAAATCTGAGTGAGATTCATCCGGGCTGTGTAATTGGAGGGCAGGTTGTTCATGCCCAAACCTCTCACTGCATCATCATTGTCAGAATCAAGTTTACTCAACAAAACATTGGTTATTTTTTTATTACTTGTTTGTTTCTGAAGAGCATTGGGGAAGGCTGTCTGCATCATGACTGTCAATGGAACTGACTGACTTCTTTGCGCTATGTTGTTGGCACAAGCATCTGTGTGAACATTCGTGAAAACATGTACTTCTGGGGTTACTGGACTTCCGAAGGGGGTCACATTAGATCGGGGAATATTAGATACTGGGTAGAGGGTGCTTCCACTAAGATTACGTTGGCGATGAACAGCGGGGCTCACACTCCGGCATCTGAAGTTGCTGCTGGCAGAATTATTAGTTCCTTTATTATCCAGAGGGGCAGGGACTGCAAAACCCTCCTGTTTGTTGGTGCTATTTACAGTGGCACCCTGATGCTGCACAGGAGAGACAGGCGTCAAACGACCAAAATGAGTGTCATGATGCCTGGACTGAGACTGATAAGACTGTCCGGGCACAGCAAAAGCATGAGGTTTCCTGAAACGGTCTTCCACCAGTTCCTGATAGCTTGGGAGAATGCCATGACCGGAAACTGATGAGTTACCAACCCCACTGTACCCATTATTCATCCACTCAAGCTTGGTTTTGTCAGGGTGTGTAGCCATGGGTCTCTGCATCGGTTTGACAGGACTACTTGAGACTATGCTGGCATCATGATATGCCATACTGGAGCTTATCGGGGTAAATGCAAATGGATTCCTGCATTCGACAGGGCTTGGAGGGACACTGCTGCTGCAGTTAGAATGTGGAGTACCAATGGGTGTATGTCTGCTGCTTCCTAAAGCACTATCCACAGGTGTGGTCTGGGCCAGCCTGGAGCAAGGGCTCTCCCGCGACAGATTCTGAGACCCAGCAATCATTTCAGACGTTGGGGTTGGAGTCGGGGTTGGGGTGGGGGTGGGGGTGGGGGTGGGTGTAGGCGTGTGGATCGGAGTGCCGTTGCTATGGATCGGATGATAGAAGTGGGTGCTGGAGGCATGAGATGACATGGGTGCTCCTGGGGTTACTGACTGACTCTGAAGGGTCATTCCCAAACAGTTACCATAGGAATTATTCATCGACATTTGCTGCTCCATCAGCACAAGTTCCTCCACAATACTATCCTGTGTAAGTTCATCATCAAAGGGGAAGTAGCTTTCATTTGTTTGCGGAACGGAAGGCTCAAACTCCTTCAGCTCAGACTGCAGAGGTAACTGATCTGAAGACTGTGCTTGTATCTGATTCAAAGAAGAGTCCTGCAGCTGGTTATGGAGCTGTTGGGTGTATGTGTCCTGTGGCATTCCTTCCAATTCCCAGACAGATTTCTCTAAGTCATTGATATCAGAGTGATCAGGAATTGTCATCACACTGATATCTTGCTGCTGCTCACAGTTGGCAGATATAAACTCAGAATCCTTAGTGACCTGTTGCCATTCATTTGGATTAAAACTGCCATCTGATTTTGAATCGCTATCCAAGAGAAAGACACTCCCTTCAAGTTTTACCTTTATATCTGGAGATGATGATGGAGTTGTTTGCTGTTCAGAAGCCAAGTCACCGGTAATAAGAGCAGAAGAATTCAAGGGCTGATTTGCCACCGTGTGTGAATTGACATTTATTGATACCTTACTAGGAATCTGAGCACCTGCTGTTGAACTTTCTGGTTTCCCTGAATATGGAACCTTTTGGTCCTTCTTAACACTGCCTGGTTTCTGACCTTCTAGGATAACTGCTGAAAGATGTTCCACAATTGGTTTCTTTACAGGAGGCACCTGGGACTCTTGCAATGCAGAAGACAGTCGTTTTCTTGGACTTTTAGTGCATAATTTAGGGTCTTTATTTATTGAGTCACCATTAGATGGTGAGCTGGTGCTGGTGAAAGTTAAGTTTGGAGTGGCAACTGAGAGAGTGAGAGTGCTTTGATTATTGCCTGTTGAAGTGCTTGGCAGAATTTCATTACAGCGACTTTTACATTTGGTCCTCTGGTCACAGACCTTAGTTGCCTTTATTTCAATGACACCTTCATTTGAAGGTTTTTGCACTACAGCATCTGTATTACTTTTCTGCCCTGAAAGAGCACTAGGTGTTGTTTTGGGACCTTTAGCCCCATCAGAGTTCTCTTGGCACTGTACAGCGTGTTCTTCTGACGACGTTTCAGGTTCCATTTTGACTTCTACAGTGGATGTTCCCGCGGTACTGCTGGTCCTGGATCCAGGAGACTGAAGAGAAACAACAGAACCATTCTTGATCTGTGGAAAGGTCCTTGATTCTTCTGTTGTTCCTGTAGCACTATTTACTGAGGCAGACTGTTTAAGTGGAGCACTGCTATTGCCGGGTGTAAGGGATATTGCTGTCATTTTCACCACATTTAAAGAACTCATGTGTGAAGTGGGTACAACAGCTGTTTTGATGGGACTGCTAGTGAAGAGGACAGTAGTTGGAGAGCGGATGGTGAGTGCACTGGAGTTGGCTGGCTTAGGTAAGATCTGAGGGTAGCGGTGCCGGGCAGAACGATCCCCACCAGGACTGGCTGGAACGTTCTGAGGAGCCTTTGGTGCCTGTTTCACAGACTGCATGTGCTGAGTGACCACCTGTACATTGAGGGGAAGCACTTTGCCCTCAGAAGAACTCATCGGACTTGGTGAAGTTACCAACTGCCTGGTCCGCTGGACCTATTCAAAGGTGGAAAACAAACAAAAAAATTTAGTATGTCTAGTCTATGAATAGTAATTCACAAATCTATATGGTACTATAGCAGTTAAAAATGCAATACTAACAAAAGTTTCTATGTTAGATGTGAGTTCTTCAAAACCAGGTCTATACAACCAGATACATATTCTAATGCAACATAGTGTAAGATAATTACAAAATAAGATATTTTTCAATTTATAAGAATAATTTCACATTTGTGATGAGTACTTACCAAAATATTTTTTAAGGAGATTACAGGAAGATGAGATAAAATCTTGAGGAAATATGCGACTATCAAGGTTATCTACTGCAATCTATGCCATGAGATTCTCAGGGTTGTGACTATCCTAAAAATGTGTCTACTTTGGATAAACCACTGGGGTGATGAAGTCTCAGATAGAACCACTTCCAATGCAAGTATTCTCTAGAGTGACTAGTGCAACTCTGGGTTTGCCAGGTATCCCATATTTTAATGACATGATAATAAGAAGAATAAGAGAAGCAAGATAAAATGTCTCCTCATCAATGATATCATCAATTATAACAAAATACACCATTGGCTTTAAGGATAATGCATTCTCATTTTAAAAGTCCTTTCACCATAACCTCAGTTGTGTGAAACAGGAAAAGAGAAGACTATAAAGGTGTGATAAGGAAATAAACAGAGCAGTTCAGGGACTTGCTCAAGGTTCTGTGTCCAGCATGTCACAGAGCTAGCTAGGTCTACTTTATAGCACTAGGAATACACGTTACAACTCGCGCCATCTAAATGTTAAAAAGTTCAAACCAAAAAAGAGTCTGTATTAGTGTCATCTTGACTTAGAGATGATATAACTCTAGAAAAATACTCCTCTCTACATCAAGCTTTGATTAGTTATGTGCCTATTTTATATGTTTTGGCTGTTTGTATTTTTATTTATGTTCACTTTATAATCAACAACGTATATGTTGAGTCACCCTTACGTATGAAGTTGATGTCTGTCTATGGTCATATTAGTTACAACTCAATTTACCCCTATACTTGCATCCTTTTCTTGTGCTACTCTTAATTAAAGGATTGACTTCCCACCATCCCAGTAAGGCCAAGCACTACTTAGTGATATTACCGGAATGGGGCTAGGCACAGCTGCCACAACAATACCAATTGGCTGAGGAGAAAGGATTGCAGGATTTCCATTTGAAAGATTAGTCACTCCATTGGCTGTTGTGCCTTCTGATTTTTTTGCTGAGGATTCCCCTGGCAAAGGGGACTGTAGTTTCTGTTCTTGCTGCTTCTTCTGGATTTTCCGTTGCAATTGCTGTTTTGCATCAATAGGAGATGGCAGAGTCTTGACCTGAGGCTGAAAGGAATTACTCTCAGCTGTAGGTATAAAAGCAGAAGGCGGAGTAATTCCTCTGATTCCTGAAAATAAACATAAAGCTAAAGGTAAATACTTTCCTTTACAGAAGGCAGTTACAACTCACTTTTTAAAAACTATATAATCATCAGTGGGATGCTTACAGTATTTTTATAAAACGTAAATATTACATTTCCATTTTATAAACATTTGTCAATATGGTTTTAATTGACACCTTAAAATATGGTTCAGCTCAGGTGGCAATTTTAGTTAAATCAACAGTAAGAGATGAAGATTTTGAAGAGTAACTATAGCACAAATGTGCAAAAGCTGAGATAAATGCCATCATGTTTTACATTTTATCAGCAAATGTAAATGAATTTGTCCTTCCCTTTATCTAATTACAAACTCATGCATTTTCATGATTTTAATACTGAGCCCACAGGGGCAGTCAATAAATATTTGCTGAAACCATACATATCTTAGAAAAATTTCGTATGAGGAAAACAACCTTTAATTAGACAAGAAAATTCATGAAAACATGTATTATTATTTTCAGTACTACAATAGAATTATTATAGTATGACTTAGGAAAAATTTGGTAAAGTGTTTTAAGATATTTTGAAACAGTGTCACTGAGAGAACTTTTAAAAGCAGTGCTAAGATCAACACCAAGAAAGGGAAATGGTGAAATAACCAAGACACAAATTTTAAGAAAAACTGATAAAGGACTACCATTCCTTTTTTAAAAGCTCATTTTATATTTAGGGGGCAGTATTAACGTCATTAGAAAGCTAGCTGTGGTTGGTAACAGCAGAGGAGAAAGGATAGGGGAAGACAACACAATACCCTGCCCAGACACTGCCCTTCCTTTCCCAGCCTAAGTTGTGCTTTTAATTTTTCTTCCCCCCCCCACCCCCCAACACCGTTAACAGCAATTTGGGAGAGGGAGACAGGAAGTAGAGAATGAAGTGACTAAAAACTCTCTCCCACACACCCACTGCTAGATAATCTCTCAATTTTTGGCCACCCTTTTATCATTTAAGTATTATCTTTTTATTCACGTACAGCTTGAATCCAAAGCTCTCTTGTGGCTTCTCACACTTGCACCCCTGAGAGCTTTTGCCAATGGCTCAAAGCTTGAGTGTCCTATTCTTCCTGCCAGGGTTTCTGGACAGGAGGAGTTCCAAGCAGCTGACTTACAAAAGGACATCTGTAACATAACCTGTTCTTAATATGGAGACTATATTTATAAAAAATCAAATTCACCTTCAAAGGATGAAGATTAATCATTACCGTAGGTAGTAACCAAAAATGTGGCAATGGATAAATTTCAGGAGATTCTAAAACATTTTAAGTAATGATACAATTGTAGGTATTGGACTTCCAAGTCAACTACTTTCAAAAAACAGAAAAACAGCTATTTATTTAAATTTTAGTATTTTTTATTTAAAAAAACACACCTTTAAAATATACAATTATAAAGGTTTGAACCTGTAATCCCTAAAATAAAAATGATATCAACTAACTTTACCTTGATAAACATAATCAGAAAAAAACAAACACTTCTGTTTACATTTTTGCCTTAAACATTCATTCCTTCAATTCATTTCCATTTATTCCAGAGTTTGTGAATAACATGAGAAACAAGGCAGAGATGTTTGTTTTCCCCCATGATACTAAGTCCTCAACTCATTTAAGTTCTTTTCTATGTGTTAGGAAAAAAAAAGTTGAATAACCCATCTCCTTTATAAGTTCATTTTGCCAGAAGAGAAGATGAATGAACAGATTGTATAATGGAATTAATATGGGCTTTGGACACAAGACAAATTCTGTCCCACTATCTGTCTGTCCATGGACAAACTGATTAACCTGTTTTCTATCTACAAGATGGGAATAAATATCACCTATTTCACAAGATTGCTGGGGGAAGAAATGAGGTATCTAGTTAGATAAGAAGATGAAGCATTTTCTTCCTTTTTTTTTTTTTTTTTTTTTTTAGACTAGGTCTTGCTATTTTTGCCTGTGGAACTGCAGGCTCATGTTGCCTGGGGTACCACAGACTCAAGCAATCCCAAGCCTCAGCTTCCCAGGTATCTGGGATTACAGGCACATGTCACCACGCCCAGGTGTTTTTTTTTGGGACTAGGTTTTATTATGTGCCCCCGGCGGGACTCAAACTGTGATCCCTGGTCCTGGCCACGGCTTCCTAGGCTGCCACTTACAGGCATGCGCCACTATGCCAGGCCTCTTTGTGTCAGTAAGCAGATTTTTATCACATTTAGGACAGGAAAAATTATAACAAGGTTTGGTAAGGCACTATTTTGTTGAAGTGGGTCCTCAACTGACGGATAAATGATATTACACACAAACCCCATGAATACCTGAGCTTCTGACAAATACAAACTCAAAGAAAAGACCATTAGTAAAATGAAGTTAAGACTAAAAGATAGTTATTTATGAAACTTTAATTCTGTTTGGGATCACTCTATTATAGATCTTAAAAATGTTTATCTTTAATAATCAGAAGAATCATCCATGGAAAACAGTATTACATTTTCCAAAGAACCAGTAATTTTCCAGAATAGTCAAGATGATTACTCTTAAAAGAGTGATTCATTCCTTTTTAGGTTATTTACTCTTTTTCAGGTTTAGAAGGTATAACTCAAATAAGACATTTTTAAAATTTCATCAGAACAGCTACTTTACACAGCTATTAATTTAGGAAATAGTTCCTTATTCTGTTACTGTCAATACTATTATTCTAAAATTTCTATTTGCATGAAAATATTCACTGGAATGCACATTAAAAAAATCACCTGTTATTTTATAGTAATGCTTCACATAACTTATCTTTTGTGAAAATAAATTACCTCTCATATAGTCCAAAAATCATTTAATTTTGAACCATTAGTTTCTGGAATAGAAGTCCAGCAAATTATTTTAAAATTGCATCTTATTTTCATTTCTAATATTTAATTCATTAAATAGATACATATATATACACACACACACTTGAAAGTACATATACATGTATTCTATTCTTTATATTTAAAAATAGCAATAGAAAAATTAATGACTAGCAACTAGGAAATCTTAAGTTTTATATTTCAGCAGAGCAACATACAAAACTACATTTTTAAGTTTCATGATGAAAGGAATATTATTAGAATATTACTATTTTTGTTGTTGACTTAACAATCTATATGAATTTATTTTATCGACTGACTGATTGATTGATTGGTTGAGACTAGGTCTTGCTATGTTGCCTGGGGTAGTCTCAAACCCGCAGACTCAAATGATCCCTGGTCTCAGCCTCCCAGTGCTGGGGTTACAGGCATGCGCCACTGTGACCAGTTTCCAAAATGGATTTAGTGTTAAGTGAAGTAACAGTGAACTCCCATAAGCACAAAATGATAAATAAGTTCTTTGTTTCACTACTAACTCCAAGTATAGTAATATCCTGTGAGTTTTAGATTGCTGTTATTTTGTACCTGGTGGTGCTGCTGCCATTACAGTCAGAGCTGCCATTGACTTGGTGCCTATGTAGTGACTTTTTACGAGGAAGCGGGCTAACTCCAAGACTGTGTCAAATGGCTGACTTAACACCTTCTGGGCCCATTCACACACAAGTCGGCAAGCAGAAGAGATAACTTCCTCGTCAATATTTTGTTGCCCAGAAGGTTCAGCTCCTTCCAACTAAACAAAGGAAAAAGGAAAAGTTAACTTTTAAAAGAGCTGAGAGAAATTAAATTAAAGCACTTTTATGACTTCTATTCTCAACTAGAAGATACAATCTTAATTTGTTGGGTCAAAGTAGTATGAATTGACTTGTTGGCAGGATTTCTAAGAAGAGCTTTGCAAATAGGAGGTATATGCCCACACTAAAGATGTTTCTAACCTTTCGAATAGTCTTTTCTACCTCTTTTTTACCCTTAGAACCCCTTTCAAGTCTTATCACCCCCCCATACCAAACTAGCTCTATTTTGCCTTCTGAAAACATGAATATCACACATATTACTCTACAACTTAATTCCTCCTCTTGATAATATACATATTGTCAATATATGTCATATTTACAAACCAGTAACTTCAGATCCAATTTTATGAGCTATCTTGATATAGGTCAGATATCCAAACATTTTTCAGTCACTACTGAATTGCTTGGCTCATTAAAACGCAGTTTCTGACTGATGTTTTTATCCAAATTAAACTATGCATTTCAGTATGCACGTCAATGTTGACATTAAGATACAATTCCACTTATTAAAAAGAAAAGACAGGATTCTTACCCCATCTCCAGTTTTGTGGAAGTCAAGATTGGGCAGTGTTGGCATATGAACAAAGGCTTTTTTTCTTAGTCCACTGTAGCAATATGTAAAAACCAGTTAAGGTTTAAAACATTCTAAAAATTAAATGAACTGCTTATATAATGAGCACTTAAAAAAATAACCATGCATGAAATCAGAATAAAATCAACATGTACTTTCTAAGTTGTTCAATAAAAGAAACCATAATATCAGAAACTCTGGACAAGTTACTCTTGTGAAACTGGAATAGTACTTGTAGAATGTTATTGTCTTAAATGAAACAAAATGATCCTCATCTGTTATAAATTTTAAGAATAAATATTCCTAATAAGCTGTGCCAGTCACCAGTAACAAACAGGTCAGAAGGAAAGGAATATCCAGATGGAAACCTGGCACAGAGAAGGGAAACTTTAGTCCAGGGCACTGGGACAAAAACAACTCTTAAAGAGTGTCACAAGGGCTTTAACCTTTTCATTTCTCTTTTTCCACTGAAACACACAGGATTATCACCTGTAACATGCCAAAAACACATCAAGACATTCTTATTTTTACTAAGGAAACAAGGGTAAGTCATACAACCAACAGTTAAAGAACACCTGGAACCGTTTGAAAAAAGCCACTTTCCCCATTTCTCCTTCCTTTCATCTCCTTGTTTATGTTCCAAAAGAGGCCAAGAAACTAAGGAGTGAATGATGCATTTCTAATGTGATACAGAGACTATCTATTTTACATTCTTCCAAACACAGGAGGAGCTTTAATAAATTCCTAATTTTCATTTCCTTACTGCTGTTTGTTCTTAAGTAGTTCTTCATCACAAGTGGGACCTTCCCTTGCCCTGATTTTAATTTTAATATAGGCTTTAACAAGTTGGTCAAAAAATAAAGAGAACACTAATCTTCTATTACTAGTTCCACAAGAAGTTTTTGTGAATGTCATATATTTTGCCAAGGATATCTGTTTCTAAATTGGAGGAAGATATGGTAACTTTCTCTTCTTTTACTGATCTAATTTACAACTGTATCACAATACTCAGTTTTTTTTTTTTTTAAAAAGAGACCATTAAGAACACATTACTGTGACAGAGTAAGGTAAAATCTACCATAATCCTAGTGACTATTTGTTAAATTTCTCTTGAAGTTTAAGAAATAGCTTGGAAAGGAACATTTGTAAGTATTCTAAGAACTTCTGAGTTGTTTATATTTGCTGATTTAAATTTATTAGTAAATATAGTTGCTAGCTGAACTATAACAAAAGATATTATGTAACAAGTAACAGATAACTAAAAACCAGTATCGTAAAGGATATTTAGATTTGCCTCTTGTACCCAGACGACGTGCCTTCATGTTTGGAAAGACATTTTTCATAATTTTCCCAAAGTCAGCAGCACTTAATGGATGGTAACCAAGATTGTCACAATAGCTCCTACAAAAGAAGGTGGGACCAATTTAGAGCAAGAGAACTGAAAACTACATAGCAGTCTTATTTCAATACAATCTGATACCTGTGACAAAGTAAAGGAACATATATTTAAGTTATTCACCATAGTTTTCATCACAGTTATAATTAATTTCATCCTCAGTGTATATAACAATGCTTTCAGTAACATTCAAAAACTTGCAATAAGAAGCAATGGTGATACAAAAATTTCCAACTACATTTAACCTTGTCCTCTGAAATGAGTATATTCAACAAAAAAAGTAGGGTTAGAAGTTTCTACATATGTATCAAGTTCACATCCTGGTATAATTTCCAACATAAATATTATATATATAGCAATATA
>PVHY01015852.1:0-35096 GCA_004024945.1 Uropsilus gracilis
GCAGAGGTGGGGAAGGCTGCGAGGCAGTGTAGGGAGAGACTATCTTAGCTGGTGGGGACAGAGGGGGCATAAGTGAAGTGTAGGGCCGATTCGCAGAGTCCGTTCTGGCCTAAAAGGAGTACGAAAGGGAAGAAAGGGGAGAGAAAAACATAACGAACACCAGTTACAGAAGTAAACTGTGCAAAACTAAAAAGCAAGGCTCTGAGAGGAACATGCATAGAGGGACACAGCAGCTGGTCACACAGACACAGTGTCGGGCTAAGGGTCTGCCTGCCTGCAGCCACAGGCAGAGCATGTTCACCCAACGACATGCTTAAGCCGTCAGGCCGCCTGGCCAGGAAAACTGCAAAAGCCATCTGCGTGGTAATGGACCGTCAGATTTCCGACCTCTGGCCTTCACGTGCCCCACCCCGGACTCCGGCAAGTGGAGTTGGGATGCCTGGAGTTCACCTTCCAGTTCATGATGGCATCCACACCAGCAGATGCCTTTACTGGGCGTGGGGTGCTGGTGGAGGGTCGCCCGAGGAGTGAGGACGTCTTGCTGATGCTAGTGAGCTGACACGTGAGAGTACGAGTGTTCAGCAGGCGTGCATGCAGTTATACAGCCGTGGGTGAGCTTGATACACACACTCATGTTCAAGTGAGACACCTACATCCAACATGCACACAAGTCCAGCAATGCAGGGAAGAGGGGGGCATTCTTAACATGTGTTTTACTGGAAAATACATTTAAAAATGCTTCAAGAACATTACAGCAAAAGAGCATAAAAAAGATCAGAAAAGCCAGAAGGAAACGTGGGAGGACAAGGGGGCTGCATCAGGAGCCGGGAGCGAGGGCCTGGACCCGCCTGACACACAGCTCTCCTCACCACGTTTGGGCCTTTATTCCAGGGAGCGGCTCATGCATGAATGTTAAAGTAATTTTGAAACGATACAGAAAGGACCCTTGGTTTGATAACTTGGGTACATCTTTTAGGCTCCCTGAACAAGCTGTGAGGACCTGAGGTAAACAATGACTCCCAGTTACGAGTGACATCTAATTAGCAGTGACATTGCTAAGGTTAGTAGACTCAAGGGGGCATCCCAGGGCTGAATTCTAAAGCCCACCGAGACACTCCTCAACAACGGCATGTCAGGGTCAAAGCATTAGTTGGCAGGATCTGGCTATGAGCCACCCAGGTTAATGTGTTTCCAAAGAACAGCCCCCGACCTTAACTTGACCCTGTGTTGGCTGCTGCAGGGGTGGAGACCTTAGCTGAGCGGGCCTTCTCCTGTGGCACCTGAGACTGAGATAACAGGAGGAGAAACACAGGGAGATCAAGACTCAAACATAAGGTCCCTGCGCGCGGTAGGCGCGTGTTTCCTGACACCACCGGGACAGACACCTACTTCACCGGAGCATTTGGGTCTTCGCTTTCCCAGGCGCCTCTACAGCCTTTGGGCACTCTGCAATTCAAGATGCTCGTGGGTCACGACACGAGTAAGTTAAAATAAGGTGAAGGACTTTTCTTTAGGTAACTAGATTGTGTAACCCTGCTTCTCTACAACATACATGGAAGCTACTAGCGCTGGATAGGGCTGGTCTACCCAAGCTGATTCATGGCGGGAAAGGAACGTGAATCATTTCTCAGATGTCTGGTCCTCTGAGAAGGGTATTAAGTTGTCAGTGATTTGAAAATTTAGGTCATTAGGGCCAATTCTCAAGTATTTATTTCTAAGAGAAAGTGTTTTGAGCCCACAGTAGGCTAGACAGTCCCTTTTCTTAACAACATAGGCAAACAGAGGAAAAATGGGGGGAAATAGTCATTTGTTTTCATTGGTGAATGTTCGCGTATAAGTGACTCAGACCAAAAGAATATTGAATGGGAGCAAAGTGGTCGGGGCTGCCTCTCAACAATGGCATTGAGATCTTCCCATGGAGAGACTGCACGCAGCTAGGACACACCTGTGCCCATCGGATTTCGGTGGCAGGAGGAGTCAGTGTCTATGAACTATGCTGGAGGATCTATTTTTCTAAATAGTCCTGCAAAATTTACACTTGTCCTTAATTGCCAAGGAAGAAGCTACTGTGCGCCAAGCTCAGGGAACCAAAATTTTAAGGGAATTTGAATGTAATCTTCCAAACAAAACAAAACAAAAAACCCAGTAATTTGAGAAAATGTTGCAAGGCACAGAAAACGATAAAGTATAAAAGAAAAGATGAAGGAATAAGTCTGAATAGAATCAACAATGAAGAGCGAAAGAAACGACCGTAAGCAGCTTTTCTGGAATGAATTTAGGGCACTGGCTTCCAAATTAAGTAGAGCGGCAAGGAGGACGGCGTTCGCTCTCAAAATTCAGTCACTGATAAAGGAGTTAAACAGTCAAGGCCACTACAGCCAGTTCACAAATGCTCGTTTCTGGGGGGAAGTGAACAAATAAAAAGCTGGAACGAGGGCCAAGAAAGATGGCTGATGAAGGAATACAAGCGCAACCAGCGAGATGTATGGAGAGCCAGGTTTCTCTAGTACACTGCCACACGGGTTACCTTGCCGGACTCTTCCAACTGAGTGCCGCGCTTCCAGGCTTCTGAGAAGATGGAGCTCACGATGCTCTGGGAACGGACGTGTCCTGCAGGCTGGGTGTCTGAAACGCCACTATCAGACTGATTAGAGTGATTGGACTGCGACTCTGTTTAAAGTGGATTAAAAAAAGAGGAGTGAATATTCTGACAGCAAAGTAATCGCCACAGCCTTGTACAAAGGACCAGATGCGAGGCAGAACAGCAACAAGTTTTGCTCACCTCACATAGATAGAGCCAATATTGTCCACTAGAAAACTTTCCTTATTTTTAGGCTACATGGAAATCTTGATTCTTTTGAAATAACTCACTAGGAGACTAATAATTATAATTAAAGGAACATATAATATTGGTCTGACACACTGCATTGTACGAAATCAACTCCTAGTAAATAAAGTGAACCTTCCACAGAATACCTTTTTCCCCCCAATTCTATTTTCATTACAGAGAGACTCTTTTCAATACGCCTCTGGTTCAAAGCTATCAGAGTTCTCACTTAAAGACTTCAGATCATACATACGGATGTGTGTGCGTGCCTAACAGTTACTTTTTCTTTCTGGGGAATCCGGGGAAAGGAATCTGACCCCAAAGTGAGAAATGTCACTTCCTAAGTTTCAAGTCAACGCTGCCATCAGGAGGCAGCACACGTGCTGTTGCCTGGGAGCTGGGAATGGCGGAGGATACAGTGCACTCCTGACTGATATCTCGGGTGGGAGAACTAGGAAGACCAGGTCGCTAACTTCCACGTCAGGTGAAATAAATGTGTGCGGAGCACCTAACCCAACGCCTGAAGTCACAGGTGGAGATGCTAGCCACATCCAAGCACTCTGTGCTTAGTGGGTATGATCAGACCGCAGCATGTACAAGCCCAGCCACTACCCTAAATAGTGCAAAGAAACAGTCACGAATGCCTCTGGATAAAGCTGTGACGATCTCCCCGGGGCAAAAATAAGACCAGTAAAGGATAAAACCTACTCTATTTTTCTTGATCATTCATTTAGTAGCTTTACTTACTTTTTTAAAAAAGTTAGAACCTCACTAGCCTCACGTACCATCCGTATTTATTATCTAAAACAGGAGCTTCTGAACCAGGAAGCTGAGCTCACAAACCTGTGCTCTCTGTGGCATGAAGGGGCATGTCTTTGTAATCTGCAGGAAAAAGTATGCCTGGTACCTTCCACCGTGACAACACATGCTTACAGATAATGCCACGGTGGGCAAGGCACCAGGTGGCTTCATAGGCTCATCTAAGGCAAACTTAAGAGTACGAGCTCTATAAATATTTAAAAATAAACACTAAGCGTCTTTTTTCAATTTTATCCTTAATTTCTTCTTCTAAAATCCTACTTCCAAATATACAGTGCATTTCCTAATCCATTCCCTTGAAGGTTTTCTATGTTAATAAACTTTAGTTTGTTTTCACAACAACAGCAAGGTGGTAATGTTGGAACAGACTTCCTGCACAACTCACACCCAGTTTCCTCCATTATTGTTACTTTACTATGGTGCATTTGTTACACTGAGGAGACAGTGTTGCTACAATACCATTAACTAACCTCTATTCAGCTTTCACTAGTTTTTCCGTAATGTCCTTGCTCTGATCAAGGACCCCACGTTATAGTCATGTCTCTCATGACAGCTCAGACTTTCCTTGTTTTTGCTGACCTTGTTGGTTTTGAGGAGTGTTGGTCAGGCATTTGTAGAATGACTCACAATTTTGTCAGTTTTCCTCTTGATTACATTAAGCATATGGGAGTTGGAGAAGACAGAGAGGGCAGTGCTAAACTCCTTACATTATATCCAGGGATCAAGGATACATACTATTGATATCACTGACTCTGACCTTGATCACCTGGCTGAGGTAATGCCAGATTTCTCCACTGTCTCCTCATCTCCTCCACACGCCCAAGCCTCTTGGAAAGGAAATCACTCTGACCAGTCTACACTAAGGAGTTTAGTTCCACTTCTTGAAGGTAGAATGTCCACATAAATGACTTAGAAATTTTCTGTACAGGGGATTTGTCACTTTTCTATTCAGTAATTTGTATCAGTAGGAACCAATGCGTTTCTCTTACAATTTGGTTTATAATTCTACAGTATGTTGTTTTGTTGCTCAAATTATTATGGCTTTGGACACTGGTCCCAGCTTGGCTTCTGTGTCCCCTTCTACACATTTCCACCATTGTGCTTCTCTGAGCATTTCCTTCTTCTGCATTACAGGTTGCTCCAGGTTCACAGAATCTCTGCTATAGCCATAGAACCAGCCATTTCCCCAAGAGCCTTGGGTTTGTTTTCTCAGGGGGTGGGAAGTGAGTGGCTCATGGGGGAAGGAATCTATCAGAAACCTAGATCTGGGTAATGTGTATTCTCATTCTTTCAAAAAGTTACAGATACATATAGGTATGTATGTATGCTGACCCAAGTATAATGATATTCTAAGTTTTTCACTTAGAGATGAAATCAAGATATACAGCTTTTTTATTAAACACTTTTTTTTTCATAGCACGATGGAAGAAAAAAATCTGCCTTCAGATCACAGATGTATCATTTATGGCTCATTTTGAAGGAAAGAAACATTTAAGATGTGATCAAGCAGACTTTGTTTAAAGGCTATGGGAGCCTAAAAATAAGTACCTTTTCAGTATCACTGATTTCCTTTGAAAACTTAAGCAAGTCTGATGACTTAAATGTGATACTGAACTGGTTTGAGTTATTTCCACTCTACTGAAAGGTCAGGAAGTCTATAGGGAAGGAGGCAGTTTCATCATGGATTCTGAGGAGAGAGTCCACTTACTATCCCCAATTAATGCAACAACAGATAAGTTTTAAATGAGCCTTATATACCAAAATTCCTAGCTTTGCAACAATATGTACTGGTTTCCCATTTCAAATACACTAGTAACTAACCATGCTACTGTTCCTTTCTAACAATATCTTTAACAAAGCATATAAGGTTAACTACCAACCATAATTTAGAAAATAGGGACAACTCTGTTTTCCCAAATCATCTGAAATAATAAGCGCTATTATCAGTCTCTATAGTGACACCTTCATATTGGTACTGAATAGAATGTGGGCATTTTAATCTACCTGGGATGCTGGAAGAACTGGATCCTGATTTAATGCTGGAGCTGGATAAGGAAGTCCAATCATAAGCTGACTCTGTCCTCTTCAAGGCTTCTTGATAGTTCATGTAGAGCTGTTTCCCATACTAAACAGAAGGCAGTGACATCTGAACTTTACTGGGTATGTATAGATGAAGTAAGAAAGGGGGACACATTTCTGTTTACTGACTCATAGTTTGTGTTAAAATTTAATTTACCTGTAATAATTCAAAAATTCTCTTAATACCAACTAATTATGTTTTCTTATTTTTCCTCATTTTCAGAAAGGCAGCAGGAAGTTAACACTTGATTTGTCATATCAAAAATTTTATTCCAGTTCTATAGTAACTTGGATTTTGTAGCTATGATAAATTTGATTTTCTTTATTTAGTAGGCATAAATATTCCTTCAAGTACTATGTATACTTATCTTTAATATGCCCTTTAAGAAAAAGTAAGACTTTTTTAAGAGTAGTTCTAGGATCATAGCAAAACTGAGAAGATGGTACAGCGAGTTCCCATATACCCCCAGCTCTGAATCATGCAGAGCCTCTCTCATAATCAACAGGGAACTGTATTAACTCATCATCACTCAAAGTCAGCAGTTTACTATAGGTTCACTCCTGGTGCTACACTTTCTATGCGCGTGGACAAATGTATAATGACATATACTGACCATATTTTATCATATAGAGTATAAATATTTCAGTGGTAAAATGCCCCTGTGTTCTTCCTATTCACCCCTTCTTACCCCAAGGCAATTTAACATGGTTTATTTCACCTAGGCTAACTTCTGCGACATATAAATCACAGTGTATTTTCCAAAGCAAAACAAGGCACTTTGATAAAATATTTTTACCAGCAGCAGTACTTCATAGAAGTAAACTTAGAATTTACCCTCATCACCCAGGGACAAAAAAAAAAACTTTTAAAACAAACATTATGCCTGAAAAAACTAGACCTTGGCAAAGCCATGAACATGAAACAACAGAATATCTGTCACAACAATTGAAGCCACATCACTAAATAGTGCAACAGTCCATCATCAAAGTAAAAGAAAACCTACCTTTGCAATGCGTATACCATTAACCCACTGGTGCAGGGTCCTCACGTCGTCGCAACAAAGGTATTTGATGTACTGAGATTTCTTCTGGATCTGTGGGTGCTGCAAGATTAAAGGTAAGACCCAACTAAGTCCCCCGGAGAACTAAAGAAAAACCGTCAAAGCTTAAACACACGCTGACAAGCTGGTCGTGTCTGACAAGCTCCAATCGTTAAATAAATATATCTGCTCGGGGGCTGTGAGACAAAACAAAATGGCCCCGAAGTAATTTTTACAAAATAAACAAGAAAGAAACTTATGTTAAACTTTTGGTGAAGATGTCCAAATTAAACAAACAAACAAAAACCTTCACATCATGGGAAATCCCCAAATCCCACCTCCAGGTTTCAAAGAAACAAAGTCTATCAAAGTGAACAAAGTCGGTAGAATTCTTAAATCTGCCAGACTCTGAGAAAGGAAGAGACCCTGGACATCATTCTGAAAGTTGCTGCACCAACTACTTTGTACTGACTTTGAAAAACTACCTGTTGCTTAAAATAACTGTGGTATTCAGCGAAAGATTATTTAATAAAGGCTTGGCATTTTACAACACACCTAATTTTGTCAAAACAACGAAAATCTACTCCGAAATCTTACATACCACCTCTCCCTGCGATCTGACAATTCTCAGAGAAAAGCAACATCAAATGGTGATACAAGACATGCACACCTCACTAGCCAGTAAGGGGTTACTAAGAGGGACTTGATGAGGGAAAAAATTACCTTGAATTTTGCAGTGTCCTTGAGCAGACCAGTATACAACTGAGAAACATGCCTGCTCTCAAAATACAGACCCACTAAGTGTAAGCAGCTCAAAAGTCTGGATAAAGGACTGAAAAAACTTCAATAAAAACAGTTCTGGCAGGCCAGGGTACAATCATGGGGTTACCAAGAGTACAGTTTGAGGGGAAAAAAGAAATTATTTTTGGAGAATTTGTCTCCTCTGAACGTGGACACAGTGCCCTCTGCTGGCTCCAAGGAAGCACAGGAAAACTAAAAGCAAGTATCTAAGTCCTACCTTTAACTGATTCAAAATTTTCTTTAAAAAGACAGCTATTAAATGAAAAATTCAAACTTATTTTTTACAGATCTTTAGGGACTCCTTCCCTCCCTGGGAACTCTAATGAGTTGCAAAATCCATTCCAAGACTGTAATTTGGGGAGCACAGGTTCACCTGGGCACGCGCTCACGCTTCACCGTGTCATGCCCGAGCCTCCCCTTCCCTTCTCTCTCCCCAAACCCCTCTGCGAAGCAGTGTATTTTTCAGAAACTGGAATTATTTTTATACTGCTATCCCAGTTGGTTTGGTTATTCACTTTCTATAGTGAAATCATTCAGTATCTTTCACTTTCTGGCTTATTTCAGTTAGCATAATAACCCCACAATCCATCCATTTTATTCTAAAAGTCACTATTTCATCCTTTGCTGGGAACAAAAGTATATACCTTTTTGCATCATATTCACATATTCACTGAGTAAATATCCAAGCTGTGGTGTTGCTGGGTCAAGTGTTATTTCCATTTTTGGCTTTTCTTTTTTGAAAGGAATC
The DNA here is from genome assembly GCA_004024945.1 of Uropsilus gracilis. NCBI lineage: Eukaryota > Metazoa > Chordata > Mammalia > Eulipotyphla > Talpidae > Uropsilus > Uropsilus gracilis. The sequence continues at coordinate 8,315 of PVHY01015852.1, forward strand.
TCCATACTGTTAAGATTCCACCAAATTGCATTCTCTCCAACAACGGGTGAGAGCGTTCCTTTTTTCTCCACCTGGTGGTCAACATTTGTTTCCTGTCTTTTTTTTATAGTGGTTATTCTACAGGTGTGGGGTGATCTCTCACTGAGAATTTGATTTGCACTTCCTCGATACTAAGTGATGTTGAGCATTTTTCATCTTCCGTGGAGAAGCGTCTCCATAGGCCTTCGCACTTCCGCTGTTGTTGAGCTGTAGGAGTCCTTGGTATTCTTTGGAAATTACTGGATGTGTGTGATGTGCAAATGTCTTCTCACAGTCCATGGTGTCTTTCTGTCTCTGTGGTGGTTTCTTTCACAGTACACATTGCTGAAGTACCTTTAATTTTGCTGGTTTCTGTTGCTATTGCTGTTGCATCCCAAAAATACATCTCTGTGGTTGATGTCCAGGAATCACCTATGCTTTCTTTCATGTATTTTAAAGTTTCAGATCTTATATCCATTGTTAATCCACTTTGAATTAAGTTTCGCGTATGGAGGAAATGGTCTAGTTTCCTTTTCTGCATGCTGCTGTTCAGGTTTCCAAGACAATTTTAAGAGGTTTTCCTTCTCTCCACTAGATGGTCACAGCTCCTATGTCAAAGATGAACTGTCCAGATTTGTGTGGGTTTATGTCTAGGCTCTATTCTGTTCCCTTAGTCTGTTTTGTATTTTCATTCCAGTACTGTACTCTGTGACTAATAGTGCTGCGTAGTATAATTTGAAGTTAAGAAGTGTGATACATCCATTTTTCTCATTTTCCTTCAGGATTGCTTTGACTATTCATGGTTTTTTTTTGTGGTTCCATACCAATTTTATAATTGTATGTTCTATTTCCTTGAAAAAAATTCATTGGAATTTTATAGGTATTACATTGGGTCTGTAAATTGCTTTGAGTAACATGGAAATTTTAACAATGTTTACTCTTCCAATCCATGAACACTGCGTATCTTTCCATTTCACTGTGTCTTTTTTTTTTTTTTTTTTTTTTTGAGACTAGGTCTCGCTATTTTTGCCCGTGGAACTGCAGGCTCTTGTTGCCCGGGGTACCACAGACTCAAGCAATCCCCAGCCTCAGCTTCCCAGGTAGCTGGGATGACAGGCGCAAGCCACCACACCCAGCTATTTTTTTGGAACTAGGTCTTGCTACGGACCCCAGGTGGGACTCGAACCGCGATCCCTAGCCCCGGCCGCTTCATAGGCTGAAGCTTACAAGCACGACCATTTCACTGTGCCCGGCCATTTCACTGTGTCTTATTTCCTTTAACAGTGTCTTACAGTTCTTAGTATCTTACAGTTCTTAGTATCTAGGTCCTTTACCTCCTTTATTAAGTTTTTCCCCAAGTATTTCTTCATTTTTGGTGCAGTTCTAAACAGGATTGTTTTCTTAAGTCTTTGTTTGCATATAGAAACACAACTGATTTTTGTGTATTGATTTTATAATCCTATTTTATTGCATTCATTTATTATTTCTATTATCATTTTTAATCTCCATTTTATTGATCCAGTGAATGACATTGACTGATTTGCATATGTTGAACCGGACTGCATTGCTGGGATAAAGCCTACTTGCTCATGGTGGATGACTCTCTTTATATGACTGCGTCCAGTTTGCTAGGGTTTCTGCATCTATGTTCAGCGGTACCAGCCTATAATTTTATGCAGTATTTGTTGTAACTCCACCTTTTTGATTTCTATTTCTTTTTTGAGGGGGTTTTCTCTCTTCTTACTGAGTCTAGTTAAGGGATTTACTATTTTGGTCATCCTTTCTAAGCAACCAGCTTTTGGCTTCACTTATCTTTTGTATTGTCTTGGTTTATATTTCATTTAAGTTTTGCTCTAGTTTTTATTTCTTTTTGTCTATTGATTTTTTTCATTTTGTTTGCTCTTCTTTTTCTTAGTCCTTCAGATACAGAGTTGAGATTTATCTTGTTTACTGATATGGGCCTATATTACTATGTACATCTCTCAATAACGCTTTCCCAAAGGGTCTGGAAGCATCTCTCTTCATTTTCATTAGTCTCCAAATACTACTTTAGTCTACGGCCATACCACCCTGAACGCGCCCGATCTCGTCCAAATACGACTTTATTCCTTCTTTGATTTCACTGACCAAGGAATTTTTCAAAAGCATTGTTTCCACATGTTTGGGTTTCTAGGAGGGGTAGGGTGGGGTGTTCATCCTTCTGTTGTTCTTTAGCTTATGTACTTTTAGCTGCCTTTTCATTTAAATTGCTTTCCTTGATGATTCTCTGTTGGTTCATTTCTAAGTGTCTCTGTTACAGCTTTTTGTTTTGTGGTTGCCATGAGGGCGGCATCAATCTTCCTACATCTAAAAGTCATTTTGATGCTAAACACTGACTCATCACAATTCGATCCAATTCTACATATAGTCTATCCTTTCCTCTCCTTGAATATTTTATTGTTATCCATATTCTTTTTTTAAATTTATTTTTATTTTTCTTATTGTGTGCTAACATAGCTCGTGTTTGTCGGCATGGTCCTGCCCCTCCTCCCCTGCCTCCAGTCCCCCCTCTGGTCACTCCAGTTCCTTTCTTGTCAGTTGTTGGTTGATGATTGACCCATTGGTCTCTTTTTGTTCTTCTGAAGCAGTGTCTTCCTGGGTGAAGTCCTGCATTCCCGGAGGACTGCAGCCCAGGCTGATCAGTTCTCCATGAATAACCTTAGGGCAGGTGTCAGCGAACCTCCTGTTGGTCTGGTGTGTGGAGTGGCTCTCCCCATTTCTTACTGACGCTTCTTTGTGACTTTGTTCTGCCATTGAGATGGGGGAGCTCCTTGCTTAAATGTTTCTGGGTGGGAGTTTAGCGCTGGCACCAGAAATGTTGTCGGTGTTTCTTAGTGATGTATCTTCGCTCTTGTCTGCAAACATCTTACGTCTCAGAGTTCTGACCATGCTCTTTTTGGGCGGGTGATGGTTGTGTTCAGGCCCCTTATTTCTCTGTATCTGGGTTGTTGTTTTTCTTGTTCAAGCTGAGGAATGGCTGAGGTGGGAATGAACCAGAGTGGGGGGACACCCCCCCCAGACCGACCCTGGCAGTTTTCCGGCCCCCACCTCCCTAACTTGTAGGAGGTAGGGGCGAAGCCCCAGGCCACATGGAAGTAGCTAGGTTGCCCTAGCTTCCCCCAGAGAGGAGCAGCTTACCTGCTCCCCCTGCGCCCTCTGTTCGAGAGAGTACACTTCCCGAGCTTATTCATATTCTTGTTTGTTTCCCATTTTGTTTTTTATTTATCACCTTGCTCAAGGTTTTTTTCCTTTTTTCAGAGAGAACTTTCAGCATCTCTTGTAGGGCAGATATGCTAAGTGGTAAACTCAACTAGCTTTTATTTGTCTAGGATGTTCCCTTGATTTCTCCATCATATATGAATGGTAATTCTGTGAGGTACAGTATTCTCGGCTGACAGTTTTTATTTTTTGGAATTGTATGTCATTCCATTCTTTTCTAGCCTGTAGTTTCTACTGAAAATTCTGACAAGAGCCTGGCCAAGGTACTTTTGTATGTTACATGTTTTTCCCCCTAGCAATTTTACATAATTTATCTTTGACATGTGATAAACAATGGTATGTCTTATATATATCATTTTTCATTTAGAAATTTGGGTATTCAGTATGCTTCTTGAACGCTGTTGCTATTTCTTTATATCTAGAAAGTTCTCAGCTCTGATTTCTCTGAATAAGGCCTCTGTTCCTTTTTCCCTCACTTTCACTATCCTTATGTTTCCTCTTCTAAGAGTCTGATGATTCACATAGTTTCATTTTCTCTAAATCTCCTCTTCCACTAGAATTATTTAAACATTTTTATCCTCTACTCCTGAAATTCTTTTAATTGCTTCAATTTTTCTAGTGTAGGATTACTTTTGTTCCTGGATATCTTTTCTGATGTCCTGAACTTGATTTTTATGTCTGCATCTCAAACTTTGTTGAGTCTCTTCATGACTGCTCTTCTAAGCCCTGCCTGCTGGCTCCTCCAATTTGGTGTCATAAAGCTTGGGTCCAGTTTCCTAACTGGGTCCAGTTTCCTAACGGTTTTCTACGTTGCACTGCATGAGCTGTGCCTTCTGTCACATGCCCTTACCCCATGCCTTCAATAGATGGCACTGTGGGCTTAGTTTTGGTATGCTCCTTGTCATCATGACAATGGGAGGAAGGAGTGAGAGGTAGTAGGAGCACAGTTCAGTCTTGGGTGGGTAGAGTGCACTAGGGCTGGGAAGCTTGTACCGCTGTTTCTCTCTCTGTAATCAGAGCAAGCTCCTCTCTGTGCCCAAAGCTTGCTTCTCAGTTCCTGAGCTTAATAATGCAGAGCTGTGTGGTTTGATTTCCCTCTGGTCCCAGGACAAATGTGTGGGGGAATGCTTGCATTATAACCAGACCAGCTCTCTGGGACCCATCCATCTAGCCCAGGGTTCAGACAGAAAGCAGTGCGCTATTTCATACTTATGTAGAAGGCCCTGTACCAGTCTGGGTACACTAGAGTCTATGGCTTCTCCAAGTTAGTTTGTCTACCAGGAATGACCATCACCGTCTAAGGCTCCCTTCCCACTCTGACAGCAATTAAAATTCTTAAAAAAGAGGTCGGGTTTACCTTCAACACCAGGCAGTAGTCTGTAGGTGCTTTGTATTTGTTCCGATAGTCCTGTCCATAATAAACGTTGACGTGATCCAGCTGAAGAAAGCACACTAGATCCCGAGAGACCTGAGATAACAACACCCAGAATACTGAACTAACACTAATGTGTAAACAAGCAAATATCGTAACTGGTAACAGTTTCTCATTGAATCAAAACTTTACCAAGTAGAAATTACTAGTTTGCAGAAGACAATACAGTTAGATTCTCTATAAATATTTCTTCTTTTAAAAAACAGTCCAACTCACTTTACTGTCTTGTCATTCACGATGAACACGGATTTGCTTGGAAAGGGTAGATTTTAAAAAGAACTTTAAATATAGTTTAGTATATTAACTACAATACAGTATAATAGAGCTCTCTGGAAAGAATAAAATAATACATAGTTCAGGACCTGTAATACATATCTCAAATACAGTGATTCTCAAATGAGAGTTTCCTCATCAATTAGTTTGGGGCAACAACAATATGCCTCAGGATGGTGGTGAAGAGTGGGTAACATAAAACTGTCAAGAGCTTTAAAACAGTGCTTGCATCCAGTAAGCACAGAAGTGATAACTGTCAAGGGAACCCTTAGGAGAAATATGCCATACAAGCAAGTTGGATGTCTATAATCCCAGAAAGCTATTCTCCCCAAACAATGACAAGTAAAAATTACCCTGGCAGAAGTTTCAAAAAATTATACAAGCATGATTTCAAATGCGAAATTTGTTCAAAATTCTTTGAATAGAGATGAGCCAAACCAAAGACCAGAAAGTGAACACTATTAAGTCTCCTCTTTGTAGTAGATCAGTAAAGGAAACAATGTTCTGAATGTCATTTCTTACTGAAGTGCAAACAAATCAGAGCCTAGTTTTACCTTGTCAGCACACTCAGTACAGATTAAAATCAGTATGAGAAAGCGCAAATGCCAACCAAAGGGACACACACCTTTGCTTTTCCTTTAGGGACATAATAGATGCCAGATGCTCTCAAGAGAAAATAACGCTTTTTCCAGGACTTCTTGCCATCATCTTTCAACCAAAGGACTCCTTCAATTTCTGGTACAGTAACAGAACTTCCACAAAAACATTCCTAAAAGAAGATGATGTGGGTTCTCAGAATGAGGTTGTTTTTACTCTTGTGAAATGCACAACACTGTGATTAAACCAAAACAGCTTTTTATTATAATCATGTTGCTAATTTTACCTCAATCATGATTTTTTATTCTAAACAATATTTATTTCAAAACTAGGACAATTCTAAAATATTTATTAAGCAAAAATGCCAGTCATAAACTTTTACCTAATACTGCTTTGAATTAAACTGAAATATGAACTGAGCTACATTTGTAAAGAGTATATTTATACAACTTTAGTGTCAGAATAACTTACTTTTTTTCCTCCACATTAATAAAAGAGAATAGCTTTCAAATGAAACAGGAATATATACATTTCTCAGAAGCAAGATGCTAAGGGAATGATTAAACTTGGGTTACGGTTTAAAAACTGTATGACTAGGCATTTATTTTTAAATATTTAACACTAAATTGAAAGGAATGTAAATAAAGTCAAAATTTTCCTTTTAAAAATTTTATTTATTAAGATAATGATGATTTACAATACCGTGTAAATCTATGTTTTATTACTACAGTTTCACACTTAAAAGAGAATTTTTAAAATTGTAGCAGCAGGCATGGTGGCGCATGCCTGTAAGCGGCAGCCGGGGCCAGGGATCGCGGTTCAAGTCCTGCTGGGGGCACGTAGCAAGACCTAGCTCCAAAAAATTGTAACTGGGCGTGGTAGCCCACGCCTGTATTCCCAGCTACCTGGGAATTGCTTGAATTTGTGGTACCCCAGGCAATGTGAGCAAAAATAGGGAGATCTAGTCTCAAAAAAAAAAAAAAAAAAAAGGAAAAAAGAAATTGTAGCTGCTATGACTATAAAAAATTCAGGTGGTATCTTCATTTTCCTAATTGCCTTATTGCTAATTAAGTTTATTTAGGTTCCCCATATATTAACTTATTTGATCTTAGTTCTCTAAAATCATCAAAAGCCAGTTTCAATTCTTTAAATTTGTTATTACTCCTCAAAATAAGGAGGTATTTTAAAATTTTTTATTGATTGCACATATATTTATATACACATATATACATATAATAGGAAGTATATTTTTTAAATGACAATAATGATTTAAAAATACTGTCTGAGTTGTTTAAGGCTAAGACTTGAAATTCTTTGTAAACAGCTGACTATATTCAGTGTTTTCTCTGGGTAAGCAGATAAAATGGTACACTCACAGCCATCACTAATCTGCCTTTTCCCCACTGATCAGCCTCTCAAAATGCACTGATACTTGCAGTTCACTAGATATAGCTTGATAAAATAAGTTTTTTTGGTCCTTCAGTGGTCAAACATTCAAACAGCTGAACTCTCACCATCAACAAATGGAAGAATACAGGTTTCTGTAGTTACAACTGTAATAATAAATGCATGGCACTGACATACTTCAAAAAGGTGCTAAATATTTTAGTATCTAACGTGTAGGAAAAACCGTACCTCCAACAGCACTTCTTTGTTTCTATCTGCCATCTCAACAGTTTCCTTTTTCCCCAGGAGATAATTCTGGAAAAGTGAAAATTGAAAGTTAAACAAAAATCTCTTTCAATTATTCCCGGAGTGGAGGCAAAGGTATGATTCTAACATAAAAACATAGCAAATCTGTATCAATTTCTGACCATGAGGAGGGAGGTATGTGTGCCTTTGAAAAGCAACCTCTGCATGCATTCAAATTCATCACGAAAATGCTGTTACTGGCCTCCTCCTTTCGGCATTCATTTGTCTTGAATTATCCTACAGAAAACTCTACTCCAAATCCTGAGGTGATATCACATGCAACAGTTCACAAATAGTTTTTAGTATATATCATACTTTTTTAAAGTATGTATTAAATACATACTTAAATACATACTATACTTAAAGAACTTGCAGTTATTAAGTATATGAGTAGGCAAAATTTCCTTAATGCTGAGTTTAACTGGACCAGATACAAAAAATTTAATCTAAGTTCTGGTTTTTAAAAATTCACTTAGATTACCATAATCTCATTTGTTTCTCAACAAAGGCATGAATTATTAGTCTACTGATTCATTTTTCCCCACCACCACCCATACAAAGATCTGCTAGTCTTCCCAAATTTGTATCCTTTACTAACAACATCCAAAAAAGATGTATCATGAGTAAGCTGTTTAAAGGAGAACTAGTCAGCATCTTTTAATACTGTCATTTCTTTATAGTCAGGTTGTCTTCCCTTGCCTATGCTTATCATAAAACACTGGGATATAAGGAAATACTAACTCAAATATGATTTCAGGTTAAACAAAAATATCAACAAAATCAAGATGAAATACATTAAAAAGTAGAACATCATTTAGCAAGGTTATTTGGATTTTTAAAAGAAGTAATAAAAAGCTGGGTGTGGTGGTGTGCATCTGTATTCCCAAAACGCTGGGAGGCTGAAGCCAGGGATCACATGAGTCTGTGGGTTTGAGTCGACCCTGGGCAACATAGAGGACCTAGTCTCTAAAAAATAGCCAGACGTGGTGGTGTGTGCCTGTAATCCCAGCTACATGGGAGGCTGAGGCTAGGGATCACTTGAGTCCGTGGGTTCAGGACTACCCTGGGCAACATAGCAAGATCTAGTCTCAAAAAAAAAAAAAAAAAAAAGGTAATAAAAATAAATCAAATTTAAATGTTGACTGGATAAATGGTTGAAATAAAGAAACTTAAGTCTGTAAGTACTTTTCTCTCTAAAGGATGAGAGACTCATCAAATTAATATAAGGTCCAGCACAGGTCTGGATTACAGAGAACAGAAACCTGGTAACCCCCTGGAGTTGCTCCTGCTTACCCAAGGGTCACCCCACCTGTCTCTGTGGGACTTGTAACCTCCTTGAGGCCACACCTGGGCCCCAGCAGACTTTCCACCTCAGCAGCAGAGTGCTCCCAGGGGAGTTTGCAGTCACAGTGCTCCAGCCAGGTAGTTGCCAGTCTTTTGACTCTATTAACTTAGCATTAATAGGATAATACAAACACTTAAAAGGCCTATTGGCTGTAAAGTACTCAGACTCACCTGTGGATTTTTGAAAAGTGCATATTTTTCTATACGTTCCATGAATGTAAGTCTGTTCTGGCTATCTCTTGTCCAGTTAAGCAGATTTTCAACCAAGTTTTCATGGTCTTCAAAGATTCTCTCTGTCTCAAAATAAAATATCAATTATTTTGTTAGTATTCATCAGCAGTGTATTAAAGACACCGGACCACATTAATTCACGTCAAAACTACAGAACCTTAAGGAACAGTACTACACTTGGCCCTTATTCTTTTAATAAGGAAGCGCATCCTAAAAGCATTAAAAACTGAGCTCAGCAAGGGTGATTGATCGAAGAGCTGGGGCTAGACTCTTAAGTCTTCTCACCTGAAATGCACCATTGTACAGCCTTCAAAACTTTTCCTATTGCACCTTCAGAAAAAAAGGCTGGATTTCATAAATTACGATGTTAAGCACTCGGTTCTTAGCACTAAAATTTTCTAAGATTATTTCATACTTGATCCATGAGTTTTAATTTTAAACATAAATGTATTTTCTGATTTCTAAGTTAGGAATCAAAGGACATGTCCTGAATACTGAATACATGTTCAAAGAACTTATTCCAGCTATTGGTGCTTATAGCTTACTGCTTGAAAAGGACAATCATTTGTCCATTATTAGTGTTCTAAACACATCTAGTCGATAAGTCTTTTTTCACTGGCTTGATTATACTGATAACTATAATCAAGGTTTTTAGGTGAGAAGTTCTATGAAGATCCACTTGTGAATTTCTCCTGGTAGTCCTTTTAATTTTGCTTTACAGATTTTAACGCTGTTAATTTAGAAGGAATATATCTTCCTGGTGAAGTTCTTCCTTTATCTCTAGTAATGCACTTTGCCTAAAGTCTCTGTCTCTTTTTTTTTTGAGACTCACTATGTTGCCCAGGGTTGTCTTGAATCCGCGGACTCAAGTGAACCCTAGCCTCATCTTCCCAGGTAGCTGGGATGACAGGCACACGCCACCTGTGCTCAGCTCCTAAAGTCTGTCCTGTCTGACATTCACATAGTTGTATGTTAGTATCTTTTCACACCTTTTGGTTAGTATCTTTTCATACCTTTTTTGCTTTCAATCTTACAGAAAACAGCTGTATTTTCTTTATCCATCCTTTCTAACAAGCTTTGCTAAACTGAATAATTTACCTTTATCACTCTATTTTGAGATCTTACTGTTGTTCCTTGTGTCTTTTCGCCTGTTTATTCAACAAGGACAGAAAAACTACACATTATATTTGAAGCACTGTGCCATATATTAAGTATTAATTACTGAAGATACAATAGACAGTTATGCAAAAGGTAACAGAGAAATATATATGTATCTTTAACCTACAGTCCAGGAAATAGTCCAAAAATTAGCATCCAAAAATTTTCTGCATATCATGATGCTGTATCACTGAACTCAAATCTTTCCAGTTCTTTTAGAACAATTAGAGTTAAAAATTACTAAATACATGTTTATTCATACTAGTAAAATTCCAATAACTATGGCTTAGTTTTAGGGGTTGCATATGTTTATTCTAAGGAGAAAGGGTTAATAATTTTTATTTCTCTGGAAACTACTGTGAAATATTTACAAACATAATGGTAGTATAAGCAATGCAAATATATTTTTTAAAAAGCCAAACAAAATAATTACTGAAAGTATCTGTAATCGTACAATTAATATTACAAAAAGTAACTCCTTAAATGAGTCACTGAGGAACCTTTACAATTAGAAAATGCCAAATAAAAATATAAATCACAGAAAACTAAGATTTAGTATGTACATCTAGCTAAAAATAAGAAAGGTGTGCTTTGTTTCCCCTGTAGACTCCAGTACACATATGAATTAACATAATAATGGTCTTTAGTACAGGTGTTCACTGATATAGTTTTTAGTTGAAAGGAAGAGGATTCTTACCTGAAAATTTTTGTCCCAGCCATAAAAAAATCTGAAGTAAACTGGAAATGATTTTGTATTCAAAGATAATATAAAAAAAGTCAAGTAATATAGAAAAAGTATATGAAGATGTCTCAGTATTTTTTCAGTGTAAAAATGCTGTAATTATATAAAATTGAAAAGTAATCAAAATAATGATATTACTAACCCATTTGTAACTCAGAGATGGTTTCCACCAGCGACCAGTCTAAGCTGTAACCACAGTGGGATTTATCCATCAGGTTGTCCAGCACTTGTCTCACCGTCTGCCTCTCGTCCACCATCATTGTTTTAGAACTATCATCAGACATGTGGACTCTAATCACCAGCTATCCAGGTAAAAGGGAAATGAGAAACAAATCAAGAGATGGGCACTCTAAAAATCTCTTCTGATATGCAACAATTTTCTGTTTAATGTTCTTAAATGTAAGTTTAAAATACAAATGATTTTATTATTCAAGAAAAATACTCTAAATAATCACATTATTTATCTAAATAAATTTACAAGATTTTAAAAAATATGGTAACAGGTAAGAATACATAAATGACAAAATTTTGTTTTACTCAGGAGAATTTAAAGTCAAAAAGTTATTCCTTTTATAATACAATTTATCCACAAAAAAGATAGTTAAAAATGTACTAGAAAGAAACAGCCCTCTACCTCTTTATCTTAGCAATACATTAAACAACACAATTCTTAGTAAATTTGTATCTTACGGTACATTAAACAAGACAATTCTTTGTAAATCGACAGAACTGATAAAAATCTCAAACCAGAAAGAAGCCCAAATGTCACCTTTTTCACTTGTGCCTCTTTAATTTTCTCTAGAGCAACTCTGATCTTCTCAGCTTTCAGCTTTGCTGCCTGTTCTTCCTGTGGACACAAAGCACTTCAGATAAACTAATGCTAAAATAATGAGAATGTGTGAGAAGTCTTTTTTTTATCCTTAAGGATGTTCTTAGCATTAAATGTTCTTAAGGCTGCAATTTTACAGTCATATCGAACACATGAAAAAGTAACTTTACATAGTGAAAACGTATGTACTAAAAAGGAATATTTTAAAAAACACAGGAGAAAAAAGAAATCTGCAGTTATTTAATGAATTTCATTCTGTGAATCTCAACCGCATGAATTTCGGGTTCTGAGGACAGGGAAACATGAGTATATAATGGCCACTGACCTACCAGCTTGTTATACCTGCATGACCATTTACTCTTAAATTACATGACTTTTCAAGTATGGGCAATATTTTGCCCAGTTATCTTTTGTTCTGTTACACTGAAAGTACATCATAGTCATTAAAACAGCAAAACCCACCACCAATCTATTTCTTCACAAACACATAAACATACTTTAAAAAAAAAAAAGTGGGGTTGTGTCTATGAAATGACAATACAAACAGAAGGTTGCATTACATTCTAGGCTGTACTTTGCTCTGGAAAAACCACACAATCAAATGTCTCAGGCCAGTTCACTCAAATTTAGTTCACCTAATTAATTCATAACTTTTTAAATGCTAAATTTTTCCAAATCTTTATTTTTTAATTATAAAATTTAGACTATAGTAACAAATCAAGAAGATACAAAATTTGAATTACCACCAGTATAAAATTATCAGGAACTAAAACTATACCTTAGCTATTTGTCTATTTTCACTAAAATAAAATAGAGAACTGTTAACACTGGTACTTACTTGTACTTTCCAGCAATAGGCCATAGTGCACTGTAGCATTAATCTTCAGTTGAAAATAATTCGTACTATAAATCTTTTCCTATAAACTATTACTTTCTAATTTTTTGCTTTCGATTACTCTGGAGAACACCTAAGAAAAAATATAAACTGCCATCTAAATATATTTCTTTAATGTTCATTTAAAAAAGCATACTACACCAAACTATCTTCTCTGCATTGTGACTAAAAATCACAATCCATGTGTTATTTTTCACTTAAAAGCTAAAGTATCCAAGGCAAAAAAGAAAATAAAAAATTCAATTCATTTAACAGATTTGTTTCCTGTTCTCCTAAATTCAATTGGCTCTCTTGTCTATGAACTGTTTCGTATTCCATTTTATACTCTAGCAGTTCTCTTTCATTCCAAGCTTAATATTTACTACTCTGTGGAATAGAGGAGAAAACAGTGGTTAGGAAAGACTGAGGGCTTGTTTGCTGGAAATCTGATCCTTCCTTTTCAATGAAAGGAGTCAGCAAATTAACATAATAACCAAAGCCTGGAAATACTATCTGTAAACCCAATTAGAGAACAAAGAACTTTATTTTAACAATGCAGAAGGCTAAAAGAAGACTTGGTTCTTACATTATTTTACATTCTTTTGATGAAAAGATTAAGTTAGCCAATCTCCCTTTAAGCCAATAGTCAAAAACAATTTAAAATGTTTTTAGCATACAAAAAAAAATTCTTCAGGTCATAAAGGAGAAAAATTGTCACTAAAATCCCTGTTTCTGGTATTCTGGATCTTAGAGAAACAAAAGAAACAAACTTGCATGTGTTTCTGATGAGCGATGCACTGCTCTATAAAGGAGTTTTATTTATTTTTAAAAATTTATTTCTTTATAAAGGAATTTTAAACACTAGCATTTTCTGTGTTTTTTATGTAATCAGTTATTTAATAGATTTTTTGCAAAGAAGGGGGGGGAAGCACAAGTTTTATGAGTCCTTTCTCAATGGGATAATGATCTTAGGTTCCTCAAGGCTCATTTGCCTCAGCATTATACTGGTAATGAATGGCTACGGACAGTAGAAAACTTTACCAAGGTATTCTTTCAAGTTTCCCTTCATGTTTCTGAAAAGCAAATTTAAGTATGATAGGGGAAACTGGTATGTAGAATCAGTTCTTTGTGTATTAGGAATATAAACTTGAACTTCTAAAAGTCCAGATTCTTTTACATAATTAATCTGCAGAACTGGGGGAAGTAAGGAGTTTAGTTGTCCTCAAAGCCAAAAGTTAATTAGGAAAAAAAAGGATATTCAAGAGTCTGAAGACAAACCACAGGAGAAAATATTTATTAGTTATAACTGATAAAAGTCTGCTACCCAAAATATACAAAGAACCCTTAAAATTCAACAAGAAATGAATCTAATTAAAAATGGGGAAAAAATCTGAACTGACACCTCACTGAAGATGATACACAGATGGCTAATAAGCCTATGAAAAATGCCCAATACCGTATGCCATTAGGGAATTGCAAATTAAAATACAGAGACACCACTACACACTATCAAAATGGCCCAAATCCAAAATACTGAATATACCACATGCTGGCATGGATGTAGAATAACAGAATACTTATTCATTGCTGGTGAAAATGTGAAATAGTACAACCAGTTGATGACAGTTTTGTGCTGGTTTCTTATAAAACTGAATATACTCTATACAATCCAGCGATCATACTCATTATCTACCAAAATGAGCTGAAAACTCACTTTCACCCAAAAAGCTGCACGCAAGATGTTGGTAGGGAATGAAGAGGCAGAGTATAGAGGATTTGGGGAGGAGTTAAAATAATCTGTATGATACTATAATGGTACACTATAATGGTACATTATAGTATCATATATCTGTCCAAACCTAAAGACAGTATAATCAAGAGTGAACCCTAATGTAAACTATGGGATAAATTATGTAAACTGGGTGATATGTTAATGTAGGTTCAGTAATAACAAACGTACCACTTCCATGGGGAATGCTAACGATGGAGAAGAATATTGTGTGTGTGTGCTGGGGGGGAGGGGTGAGTGTGAAGAAGGGGCTCTATATGAAATCTCTGTACTTTCCTCTTAACTTTGATTTGAATCTATAAATCTAAGCAATCTTATATTTGCTTAAATCTAAGAATTTAAATACTATACTATTAGTTATAAATACAGAAACACTCAATTTATTTTAGTATTCATTTTAGTAAATATCTGCTGCCAAATACAACAGACTATACCCAGTGCTATCTTTTGAAGAACTGAGCTGAAAAATCTTAAATCTCTTACAGGATTTGTTTTAACATCCAGAGCAGTTTCTGCTTCACAGGCTAAAAGGAAAAATGCTAACACTTCAGAAGAATTAAAGAAACACCTGATGTATCAAACCAATTAACACACATTAAATCCATTAAATTTCCTAATCATCAATAAAGAAACATTTATGTAAAGTAGCTAAGGGGGGGGTGGGTAATTTAACTTCTAAATTCAGCTATTCTACCATTGGAGCAAAATTCTTTACTAAATAAATGGTCTGTTTAAAGTGTCTCAAATTCAAATTTGAGAGCTAAGCAGAATTTAGCTTATTCAGAGTTTATGAATGAGGATAATTCATGCAATAAAGTTCTCAAGAGACAACCTGAAATAGAAACAACACCACTAGCTCTTAACAGTCTTACTATTAACATCACTGGAGAAAAATTGAAAATAAAAATATTTGTGTCAAATTGCAAGGTTCAGTTTTTTATGCTTCCTAATAATAATAATCTCTTCCTCAGAAAGTTCATCTTTCCCTTGCAATTTTTTTTTTTTTTTTGAGACTAGGTCTCAATATTTTTTGCCCGCAGGCTCAAGTTGCCCGGGGTACCACAGAATCAAGCAATCCTCAGTCTCAACTTCCCAGGTAGCTGGGATGACAGGCACGCGCCACCATGCCCAGTTATTTTTTCGGGACTAGATCTCGCTACAAGCCCCCGGCGGGACTCGAACCACCATCCCTGGCCCCAGCCATGGCTTCCTAGGCTGCCGTCTACAGGCATGCACAACCATGCCCCGCCCTCCCTTGCAATGTTTAAGCCATAACCACCTCTCTTAACTGTAACCCAGGAAGGGAAACGCTGCCTTAGTTATCCTGTGCTGTGGTGTGCAGAACAGCCCTGTAAGTCTCTACTGATGTGTTTGTTTACGCAGAAGATCTCTTAAGTTTATTTATAAAGGCAAAGCAAACCCATGTTCAGTAGGTATGCACTTTACTGAATACATGCCCAAAACCGCACTCAAACTTTAATACAAAGAACAGAGCATTAGTCACTGAATATTCCTTTTGGTCAATGTTGACAAATCTAGGTTTTAAATCTTCTACCCCTGCTCTCCTGGCTGTCCCTTTCTTCATGCTGTTTGTCCCACAACCATTCCAGATGTAAGTAAAAGATACCTCATACACGTAAAAACTTAATTCTCTCTCCTACTCTTCTTAAAGAGCAGCGACAACCCATTTTCTACCTGAAAAAAGGGGCTATCATGAACCATCAAATGCCAAGCCTCCTCAAATTTACATAACGGACAAAAACTGGGTGAAGATCTTATGATTAAATGAAAACCAATGCTGTGGTTACAAAGTGTTAGAACATTCTCTTTGGTGTAAAAATGCGAATACTTACAGAAAAAAACCACAGGTGCTAAAAGAGGGCTAAAGAATTCCTTCAACTAAGTAGTTTCAAAGGTTTTGTGTAAAACAAATCTGATTAAAATTAAAAGTTCAAGTAGTAGTTGCTATGGGGTCTAGTTTACTTCACAGATTATAAATTATGTGGATTAAAATGATTCAAAGAAAATGGAGTGATAAGCAGTTCTGGAATAAGTTTAATGGCATTGAAATAGGCTCTCATACAAAACTGCTTAGATCCTAAATAATGGTAGTAACAACTAGTTATTTCCTGTGAAATCATGACATTAAAAGCATCCTTCTGAGAAACCATGTTAACTGATCAACTAAAACCAAACACTACAAGGCAGGTTAGAAGTGCTACCTTACTTAAATCACAACAGTAATACAAGCTCATTACTACTATTTATCCACTGAACTGATTAACAACAGCCCAGAAAGACATCTTTCTAAGGTAAGTCACAAAATGACTACTTGCTCTTTCCACTATGATGTCACAGTTCCTTTTGTCCTTAAGATACTGCAGGGTAGACTTTTTGGATAGCAGTTTTAAAAGCTGCTTGTCAAAATAAGACCTTTACTAACAGGACAGCATTTTTATAACTTTCCTTCAGTAAAGGAAATGGTAGTCAACATTAGACCAGTTCTTGAAACACTGAAAGTCCATTCTTTCATGGGGCAGATGTTTCTGAGCCTGGAGGCTTGGGCTTGAATGCAGGGAACACAGGAACGGTTCCTGCTCTTATGGAGTTTATTTATATTGACATAGACAATAAACCAAAGAACATGCCAGTTAGTGGTAAGTCCTACAGGGGAGAAAAAGGATAAAACCACTATACTACATTAGATCAGGTGGTCAGAAAAGGCCTTCACACTGGCACCCAGATATTAAAGGGCATCAGATCATCAGTGGTTGACGTGGCTTAATGCTCCTGCCTGTTTATGGTGTAGTTGTCTCACGCCACCACTACTGCTACTCCTAGATGACAGGAGTTGGCATTGTTTTTGCAGAGGCTCTCAGCTCAGAGCTTTACTGGGAGAATTATCTAATTATTAGTGATATACTGACAAGTAGATCAGTAATAAAAACCACCACCATGTTCCCCTGGATGATCTGGCCTAAGCACAGTGCTACTATGTTCATTCTACTGTGTATGAGCTACCAGGTGTTACAATGCCCTACTTTGGGGAAGTGCAGTTCAGAGGTGGATCAGTAACTGGGACACCATGCTCTTTGGCAAAGGGAAACAGACTGACACACAGGTGGTGTGTATGCAGCACAGAACTCACTTAGCTTTAGAGCAGTCGGGCGCTCTATCACAGAGGCTGCTGATGTTGAGAGGCCCTGTGGCTTGGGTTCTCTCCTTGACTCCATTCTCCACGCCACTCTGAATGTTTGGTTCTAGCCTAATGAATCATATTCCTGCTCAAATGTCCTGTTTCATGTAAGCAAGGATGTATACAAGAGGGAGCTAGAGGCAGATAACTACAAATACAAATAATGCCACCTTTGGGTCACAGGGGAAAATATGATACCAGCAGGGATGGCTCAGTGCCACAGCTGCTATCAGCCACACCTCTACCGTAAATGTGGTATTACTGATCGCATTTACCCAAAACCTGCAAAAAAACACTCCCTCTGCACTAGGAACTTTGTTTTGTTCATGGCCTCATCTATGTGTCTGGCACATAGCAGGTATTCAACAAAATTTAATGAAAGGATAAATATCACTTTCAGTAGCTTCCCACTGCATTTAGAAAAAAGAAAAATACAACTCCTCAGCATGATTTGAATAACCTGGTTCCTGCCTACATCTTTCAAACACAAATCAAGAACAAATCAAGATAAGCATTATCTTCACTCCGCTGTGCAGCAGTCTTTTTTTCCTCAGTTTATCAAACATGCCAAATCTTTTCTCTCTCAGTCAACCTGCATGGAACTCTCCCCCTTCTCACCTTTTTAAGCTGGCCTTTTCATCTTCAAGCTTTAAATGTTACCCACTCAAGGGTCCTTTCTATTTTTACATTCTAAATGAGACATAGGTCTGATCCTCTCCACGATATTCTCTATTGCTTTACCTGGCTTCCTTCATGACTGACTGACTTTTTTTTTACATACTTGCTCACCGATGCAATTTTTATTTTGTTAAACAAATGGGGGGAAAATTGATGTACATGAGGTAACATTAATTTACGACACATTTCAGCAGCACAGTACACTGTGCTGTGCAGAAGCACATCATCTTTCCTCAGCAACTGTATACTTCACACTACACCCTCACCAAATGGCCACTCATCACCTACCACCCAGCAGTTGGCCCTCGCTGCCCATTCCCTCCCCTTCCTTCACCTCTGGTAGCTTAATTTTTTTTTAATCTGTCATCATAAGTAGACAATATGAATTTCTGAGGTTGGGGCATATGCCCATTTTATGTCATACACAACACTTAGCACAGTACCTGACAAGCATCTGCTAAGTAGGCGACATAAGTGGCAAATGCTACATGTAACCTGAGAGCAATGTGTAAAAGGGCCTGGAGGAGGGCCAGGTGAGAACAGGGACAGTGGTAAGAGATAAGAGCCTCTAGGAAGGTGGTGGCAGTGGGAATAAAATGGAGGGGTGGAACTAAATAAATCCTGCAGGTCCTGACGAACTTGGCTACAACTTTGGTAAGTGAGAAGGTGCCAAAGATGGCAGCGGGCTGAAAACTTGGGCAACTGAGATAATGACAATATCCTGGGCAGCAATGGAAAAGTCAAAGGAAGAAGATGGGTATTAATCATGGGGCTCCAGAGAGACTGTGGGTAAGGGAGTGTAAGACAGGAGGTGCTGATCATCTTCCAGGAGACAACTAAGGGCCAACTAAGAGCCATGTGAAAATGTGCGGTTCTCAGGGAGAGATCTGATCCAGAACAGAGATCTTTGATGCACTTATTGCACTTATGAGTGGAGAGGAAGAAGGAGAGGGAGAGAGAATAAGCAGAGAAGGAAAAGTAAAGGACTGACTCTGTGAATGGCTATAGAGTATATATGGCCAGTAACTCCTTCCACAGCTGCATTTCCTGAATCGTTATGCTGGTTCTACCCCCAATTCTAGATCTATAGCACAGAGAGAGTGAAGCAACTAGAGAGTTCCACTACTGACACTTAAGTCTTATACTTGAACTGCTTCATGGGGTGATTGTCATTTTAGCATCTTCATCTTTCACAAGTTTTTAAGAATTGGGAAGAAATGATTTTTAAAAAAAATCTAAGATACAATAGTAACAACTTAAGAGACTTAAGGACATTAGCCATAATTAATATATATGTTCCTCAGACACTATAACCAATATTCTGATATTCTTGAATTTAACATTATTTAAATAATGATGAAGTAAAAACACAACCTAGAAAGACAGACAACTGTTCAGCTCCCCTATTGTTATTCCTTAATGATGACAATGGTTAAGATTCTGTCCAATGCAAAGTTACTAGCCCAACAAATATCCGGTTGGATCAGTTCAAACTATTTGGGGGCAGAGAAGTGACAAATTAAAATTGCAGCCTTTCTTTCAATGAGACTAAGTATAAGATTCTGTTTATAAAAGTAAATGCTTTAATTAAATAAGATGGTAATATAAATAACAAGAAAACAAAATTGCTAATGAAACTCAGAATAGTAAACATTATTAATGTTTGTTATATTTTAAGGTGAAAAGTAAAGTTAAACTAGGAAAAGGGTAACAGATGTGAGAAGACATTTTAAAAGGTTTAAAACTAGTGAAAATTACTGAAAATATTTTCTGTTCTTAACATTTGCTGGTAGTTACGATCAGTAAATCATTACCTTCAGTAAGGAAAAAATACCTCAAGAATAAATGCTCTAAAATATAGCACAATCTGAGAAATCCGAGAGCACAATCAAAATCAAATTATATTCTACCTACAATGCAATAAATATTTACATGCAGGTAGAAGAAAGAAGTATCACCTTGGTCAGCAAGTGAGAAGGCTTTCCTGCAATGTTTCTCAGAAGAAGGGAGGTTTCCCTGTCCAGATAGGAATGCTTGTGTAGAAAAAGAGAGAAAAACAAAAAAGGCAATAGAAGTCAGTGGAAGTTTTACATTTACAAAGTAGACAAAGCAAGAATGACTATAATTAATCATTCATCTTTTCCCTAAACTCAGTGAAGTAAATCCATAGATCTAAAAAAAAAAAAAAAAAAAAAAGAAGGTATGGCCCAGCAGCCAACTCTGGGAAAACGGATCACACACTATAAGGATCACAAGCCAGCTTGTCTTCTAAAGACTTAGTGTTATGTGCATAATACAAACAGGTGTTGATAACTGAACTAATTCCTTCCTTTTCTGAAAGCTTGTATTACAAGGTGTATATAACTTTAAATAGTATGCTTCTATAAACAGAGTAAGACTACATCATTTTTTTAAACTTCTCGAGTAGTTTTGATCAATTCAATGATAGTCACACCAAGAGGAAAATTTCTTTATATCTTTTCAACTAGTGGCTGTCACTCATTTTCAGCAAAATTTTATCAATTTAGTTATCAAAATACCAATAAAACTGTGTTGCACAATAATGTGCATATGAATGGTTAAATTCAAATAATATATTTTCATAAGAATGACGTGCATAAACACTATACTTTTCCCCTTAATAACTTTTTAGTAACATCTGAAGTCTACCACACATAGGACAAATTGCAACTATTTGAATATAAATGCAATTCAGACTTGCCTGCCCCTAAATAATTCCAAATTAGTATTTACTGGTCAATGTTAAGTAGTTACCATCTACTCATGCAAAACAATGCATGGCATAGCTAAGTAGAATTACAGAGCTACTGTAAATCTAGCTGTATATCAAGTTATTCTTGAGAAATGAATTCTTTGGAAAGAAACTTACATAAACAAAGACTAAAGAAGCACCAACTATGAAAAAGTTCATTGTCATGAATGACAAACCACTGTATTTTAAGATCAAAAACAGTTATAGAAAATAATATTAACTTAATATTAGCTGCATATCTCTACACTACTTTAAACTGGGTTTGCTATGTGGTATTTCATTGACTGTATTTTTAACTTGTTTTAATTCAAGATGAAGTTTACAAGCAAATCTGCCTCTTTCACCCTTTCCTGAAGAAAAAAAGAAACCTAACATTACAAATTGAAAATGTTTATCAAAGTTAGCACTAACAAGCTCCAAAAATAACAAGAGAACAGTGACAATTATCCCTGTGTCCTGTTACGTAGGTGGAATAATCCTCTTGAAGATAAAGACTAGTTGACTTGCTCATAAGGACAGTTAAACAGAAATTTCTGGAAATTCAGTTTAATTTGAGGTTACCAGTTTAGATCAGAAAGAAAACTGGAATGGAAAGAATGAAATGGATAACCAAAAAGAGTAATCATAACCTTCACTGCCCATTCATTTTTTGCTATTCACAATATGAGAAAAATGCATTCTTACACAAATATTATGTAAAATATAAATTTTTCCTGAAAACCATTTATTTATCTTATTCATAATTGTTTTCATCTTTTCAGAAAGATCAAATGAATAGAATGTCTGTAGTGAGAGAAATTTCAAAAATCCTAAAAAAATGAGTTTGTTCCACACCATCAAAATAAAGTATGATTTTGGTAAACATAAGTCAGACGTTAAATTTGTGTTGAAATGCTAAAAAAATTTCATCAGATTTAATCAATCCCCAAACTCAAGTTACTTCAGGACTTCAAAATCACTAAAAAAAATCTACAGTTTGATCAGTAAGAAGCAATGATATTCAACTGTTATTATGAAAAGATGCAGAAGTCATCAATGTAGAAATATTAAAATAGCTTAAAATAAAAGGGAGATGATCATAATTATTGGTGACCCAAAAATATGTCATGTCAGATTACAGATTATCAGAAAATCTGAAAATACTGATTATACAGAAAATCAGATTACAAATAGCAGCAGAGTATTTGGGACAGTCAGGCTATTTACCCCTTAGTCCTTTAATATGTACAGGTGAGGTCTCCATGTTCTCTCTACCTAAGCCACAGGTATTTATGTAGCAAGGTGGTGGTGGGGGGGAATCTAAAAACCAGAAGAAGCAAACTCCTCCCCTTGCAATAAAAGCCCTATTTATCTCTCTCTCCCTACTGGCACCAGTCACCCATTGCTCCAGAATTTCTCAGAAAGGGTGGGGAGATTCAAAAAAGATGAGAAGAGTTGAAAGACTGGGTAAAGGACACAGTGGTTGGGCATGTCATTCAATCGGCCTTCAGTCTTGATCCACATTACTTGTTACAGAAATGCACAGAGCTTCATTTATGTTTTTCTTTCACAAATCACAAAAAACACAAAGCCAGCAATTTATTTTTAAGCTATTTCACTGTTGTTGTTCTTTTTCTGAGACAAGGTCTCACTATTTTTGCCCGTGGAACAGAAGGCTCACGTTGCCTGGGGTACCACAGACTCAAGCAATCCCCAGCCTCAGCTTCCCAGGTAGCTGGGATTATAGGCATGTGCCATCATGCCCAGCTATATTTTTTTGGAACAGGCCTTGCTACGTGCTCCCGGCAGGACTCGAACCGCGATCCCTGGCCCTGGCCATGGTTTCCTAGGCTGCCACTTACAGGCATGCGCCACCATGCCCGGCCCTATTTCACTAGTTTCTATCAGTGCATCTTCACTCTTATTTTTCCCCTTTTCATTTATTCAGCTATTTGCTAGGTTCTAAGTTTTGAGCCTGGAACCATGCCAGGCACCGAGGACACAAGGATGGCCAGGAAAGACATCCCCTGCTCTCAGAGTGTAACGGGGACAACTGAAGTGGTATGGAGCAAGCAGGGGGTGGAGAACCTAACTCAAAATTATGGGTTCAGGGAAGTATTTCAGAAAGAGTTCTGGATGGGAGTAAGAGGCATGGTGGTGGGGTGGGTTGGAGGTTAGAGAAAGAGAGCAAATAGAATCAAATAGTTTAGAAAATGTTGGGGATAGTTTGGGCTGTCACAATGAGAGACAGTGTTTAATGGCCTGTATCGAGAGGGAAGTCAGAAATGCTAGCATTGATCATGCACCACCACACATGATTTTTTAATGTTTTTATCATATGGATAAGGGATACTGTTTATATCAATCTGAGTTCAGCATCTAATTCTATTATACACATAAATACAAAGTATTATCGCAAAATTCTAATATTCTAATATTCATTGAAATAAAATGCTCCATGGGTATTTTATCATCACAGAATCTTAGTCTGGATCAACCAGATTTCCAGTGCTGATGGACCAAATGTGGACACTGTGGCTCTGAAGCATCCAAACTTGCCAGTCACTGGCTAGAGAACACAGTTTTAAAGAAAGAAATTAGGTTTTCAGTGAAGTATCAGTGCACTGGAGCATTTTACTTCATATTCCCATTTGGAAGAACAGCTAGATTTGTTAATATCTTTAGAAGCTTACAAAAACCTTAGTTTCAGAAAAAACATGTGGTTCCAGTTTCCAATATCAAATTTCTCTTCATCAGATATGCTATAGCAACTATATAAATTTATCAGGAATATCACTATTCAATGGTATCATTAAAAACTGCTCATCTGCTTTTGCTTATTTTTAAGTGTGGCTTAGTTTTTATTTGAAAAACTGAAGTAAATGATGTTTTATCATCAGGAGTCCTTTAGAATGCACTCCTCTCACTGATATTTAAGTATTCCCATGAACATGTTTACAGAACTTACAGGTGTCAGCTCAGCCTGTTCTTCTGTGAAGTCAGTATGATGCTTGGCCTGCTTGCTGGGACATCTCAGTGAAATAGCATGCTGTGAAAATGCAGGAAGGAAGAAAATGATAGGTAAAGGTGGTGGAAAAGGGTGTCTCATTATCATGCAGGAAGCGAAAAAGATTATTGAAATGAATCACCGAAATAAAATAGTAATGAAAAGTTGCATGCATCTCTCACTGTATTATGCGAAAATAAAAAAGGCGAGAATCAGATGATCCTAATCTTTGATGCAAGAATAACCTTATTCTACTTTTAGACAATAGTGTTTTACAGGAGAAATGTGCACAAACACCATGTTTATTATCACTGCCTGCCGTTAAATCACAGCTGATCCCTGCTTGCGGTCTGGCAGGATTCAACCTCTACTCCATATTCCTAAGTCCTTCCCCTTTAAATTTATTTTAAGTAATGTCCTTGTTCTTCAAGCTTCTAGCTTCACACCCTTACACCTCTTCACATGAGCTCACTTCCCTCCATTATTAAGAAAACCTCAGCTATCAGGATTTCCATCACTAAAACAGACTGTTATTAGCTACACCCATATTTTCATCCTCTTCAGTTCTATAGCGAATGAGTTATTTCTTTTCCAAGCTAAGCCTGTCTTAGGTCCCACTCACCTCCTCTCTAGCATCTGTTTCTGTAACTTAGACAGTCTAGTCAGCTGAGTGTAGGATAAAAGATAGAAAAATATTTCAATTCTTCTGAATAGCCCCTTCTTTATTAAACTTATTACTGTTGCTGCTAAATTTCCTGTACTCATGCTCTAGAGTACCTCCAGTTCCTGGCCACCCACATATCCTTTAATGCCTTACAATCAAGCATCATCTTTCTTCCCCAAAGTCTCCATCATTTTAGTCATAATGCATTCTGTAATTCACTTCCAAAGTCATCAATGAATGATACTTTAACTGAATATGGTTATGTTGTCTGTATCTATACCCTCTCCCTCAAGGAGTAAATCGTAAGCTCATAGGGCATTGCATATTATGTTCGCAGTTTTGCCTCTTACAATCCAGCTTGGTGTCTAGGTATGCAAATATTTATAGACTATATGAACAAATGACTTTCTTCCTGGACTTCATGCCAAATGCTTGGCCAGATCCCTATGTTTTCTCATTAAACATGTGACACAATTATTGCATCAATGGGACACCTATCAAATATATATTGCTGATATACTCATTCTTAGGAAAGAAAGACTGAGTATTAAGGGCTAAAGGAGCATGATAAATGCAAATCAACTCAAATAGACAAGTTCCCATAGTATTATCAAATGGTTATTGACTAATGTAAAACAAATGAAATGCTCAACAAGAGATAACCATATGTCATGTTTAAAAAATGATGGGACATTACACTTATTAAACTCAACACATGAATATGTGGGTGCAAGTGATAAAAAGTTTAATAAACAGTCCATATGTAAACAAAGAGGCAGTGCTACTGTACTAATAGAGATGAAAAGAGAACATAGAATAAAAATTTTTAATGATAATTAGGCTCTATTTCCATAAAATACTTAAATTATATCCTCCCAAATCTAATTTTTATTCACTCTCTAGCATTACTTTCATGAAACTAAAAGATGTGCTTTAAAAACACCAGAAAAATAATTTTGAAGTCAAATCTACACATCATTTCTGTTCTATAAACACTGCCAGTTACAAAATCTTTTGTTAAAAGCTACCAGATTCTCCATCAATCTCTCAAAAACTCTCCATAAATCTCTGCAAAATAAGTTATGGATCACTATTGTCTTGTACTGTATCTGTGACATTATAAATGAAGTACACCATTTACAGCCAGAACCCAGGGCAGGGGAAGAGAGGGATGGGACAGGACTGGGGAGGTAGAGAGATGCGCTGCTTTGAATACAGGTGGCAAACAGTAAGGCACAAAATAAAACGCTTTCTTTTGGTAGCTAACACCTGAGATTACAACAGGGAAAAAAGGCTTGTGAACATACACTAGTGTTTCGATAAAATAGGTCTACATTCATATTTTACTGAACGTGTGTGCACTTTTCACAAGTAAAGACATGCAGACCGTAATGGTTAAGAATGCCAGGGTACCGGGTCCTAGTCCATCCACCCCCACTTACTGGCAATGTGACTGCACTTTTTATTTAATCTGTTTCTGTTCCCTCGTGCATAACGTGGAGGTAACAAGCATTTATCTCCAAAGTTTGCTATAACAATTAAATGAGTGATAATGTTATTATGAGTGGAAAAAGTCACCACTTCTCACCTGAGTTTTATTTAAGCCTCAATTCATTTTGATTATAGAGCTGATTCAGAGCTGAGAAATATACTAAAGCACCACAAGGTGGGGATATTACTGCATATACCTCTGCCTTTTTCCTCTTGCCCAAGTAGTTCTATCTGTAGGTGTGGATCTAACTAAGAACACTAGCTTGTCTCATATAGTTCTGATTCTCTTTATACCGTGAGATGAAGCACCACAGAACTGCAGTATGAGTGCTACCAGCCAGTTTATGGGCTCAATTTCTCAGGAAAATTATTCAGTCATTCTGTCTCAGTTCTCTCCAACTGTAAAGCAAGTAATGGCACCTATTCCACAAGGCGCAATTCAGTGCTAAGACATGTAAATACCTAACAGGATACTCAGTGTAACAGGTGCTATTATTTTTTCATTTTCTTTCTCTAATCTTTTTCACATAGCCAGCAAATGTTTACTGCTTTTATGCTTATCTCTTATACTTTCTGGTCCTTATTTATTTTTAAAACAGATGAATATATTTACACTCTTGTTCAAAATTAGTCTTTTACCAGTCCTTCACAACATGGAAAATAAAGGCCCGGCACGGTGGCTCGTGCTTGTAAGCTTCAGCCTATGAAGCGGCCGGGGCTAGGGATCGCGGTTCGAGTCCCGCCTGGGGCCCGTAGC